>JASDQU010101188.1:193698-255933 GCA_032191745.1 Picea mariana
ATATATATATATATATATATATATATATATATATATATATATATATATATATATATATATAGATTTTTGATATTACTAAATTATGAATTTTTGATTGGCTAAGAAGGCTGATGGAACTATTAGGTGACTATTATAAAAAAATAATTAATAAAAAATACATAAAATTTTAAAAAATCTAAAAAAATGCCATGTGTAGATTTGCATTAATAGTTCATTGACTAAGTAATGAGGTGACTATTATAAAAATATCATTAATAAAAAAATACATAAAAATTTAAAAAATCATAAAAATGCCATGTGTAGCTTTGCATTAATAGTTCATTGATTGAGTACTATTTAATTGACTAAGTACTGTCTCTCTTCTCGAGTGAATATCATTAAATTAGATATCAATAACACAGATTTCAAGTTTTAAAAATAATTTCTTATTTGTCTTAAAAAGAGTCTCTCAAAATTTAAATTTTTTTTTCACTTTTGTATGGATCATGAACACATAGGTTTATGTAAAGCACTTGTAATCTTTTATAAAATACTCAAAATTGTTTTCTTTAATAATAACTTAATTATTTTTTAAATTGTAAATCACCATGTAAAATATCTAAATAAAATTATAAGTAAAATTTGTAATGTCAAATATAGTCATATTTTTTAAATACACTATTTAAAAAAAAACAAAATTACAATTTTGAGAATTTTAATACCTTAAAACAATGATTCATCATAAATGTGATTATTATGATGATAGGGTGTTATTCATCCATATTCATGATTAAAATAGACATTTTGTATTGTAAATACCAACTTAAAATAATAAAAATATTGTATAAGTCCCTTTTAGGAAATTAATAATTTTTAATGTTGAAAACATATCTCAATAAAATATTCACATTACCACTTAATGATAGTATAATAACAATACCTAGCTTATCTTCCATTAAAAAATGTTTAAAATTTAGACATTTGTATAAAGAAAGAAAAATAGAATATAAATCTCCATGAATTTAAATATATATTGGTGTTAGACATACAATATCATTCAATAATTTACTATTCATAGTTTTATTAAAAAAAAATTACATATAGATTTATAAATTCTTATAGTTCAAATAGCCATTTTTATCATTGATAAAGATTTAAAAATAGAAATAAATGTTAGACTAACATTCAAATTTATTTTAATTAAGTTCATCCATTGGTGTGTAGTGCCTTTGAACAATTTCAAATTTAAATTCATTTTTTGGTGTAGTGGTGGCTCCAAATCTAAATTTAATTAGGTTTATGTGTTGCTTGGAGGTGGCTTGAATGGTTGAACAAACTTCAAATTTAAAACTATTAACACAATTGAAATTGACCTTTTGGTGAAACTTAAAATAACATTAAACACAAAAAATGGATATAATTAAACAGTAAATAGTTTAAAAACCTTTATTGTATTTATCAATTAACTAAATAAAATGTAAACATAATCCTAAGACAGAGACTAGCTATTTTGTAGCTATTACCCTTGTGTGTATAATGTTCAACTTTTACATACCATCACTGAATTGATGGAGGGGGTTTTCTAAATCTACACAATGGATTTACTTGAAATTTTTAGCCCCACATCAATTCATTGCATTCCAACTTTTTCAACATCACATTAGATGAATCATGATTTTGCAATGTCACACATCGGATATATTGGAATTCTACACCACCACATTGGAGGTATCAAAGATGTACGTTTACTCCATTTTCTTCTTTGAAGTGACTTTACAAAACTCGCGAAATGGTAAATCAAACATTTTGTAAGTTTATTTTTTATTTGTATAAATGATATACATGCCTCGAATCTTAGTTTTTATCATCCGGGAAAGTATCCTTTTTCATGCTCATATTACTCTAGTGACACAACAAATAATAATAATAGTGTGGATTATTATTTCTAGCCATGCCTTTGTTTATGCAAAATGGATATGGTTGAGGTGTAAAACATTTTTGAGAAGTGTTTTTAAGTATGAGGTAATTGTTTTAAGTATATGTTAAATGGTTGTTGGGTAGCATGTTTGTTATAATTTTCATCTAAATTCAATTTTTTAAAGTGGATATGTTGGTTGAGGTGTTAAACATTTTTGAGAAGTATTTTTAAGTATGAGGTAATTGTTTTAAGTATATGTTAAATGGTTGTTGGGTAGCATGTTTGTTATAATTTTCATCTAAATTCAAATTCTTAAAGTGGATATGTTGGTCCATTATGATAAGATTAAAAAGATAGATGCTCTTGAAGTAGAAGTTCAACCTCAAAGTTCACTTTAGGTATGCTTTAGGATGCCTTGACTCTTACTAAGTCACACATATTTGGTATATCTAACTTACAAGCTGTTGAATATACTATTAAATTATAGTGACAACCAATAAACGTAATCTCAAACTTAACCCAAATCAAATCTACTCATTACCAATTTCCATGATTAAAAAAAATAAAAATRAAAAAAACATTATAAATATATATCATGATTCGAACCTTCATTTAATATAATCACATCACAATATTTATTTTAATATTTATTTATAATCATACATCATAATATTSTGTGAAGTGATTGAAAATGACATTCTCTTTTTGGATATGGAGAAAGCTTAGAGTCAACCAACATCTAATTTAATCAACATTATCCTAAGTCAACAATCGATTTCCATTTCAAAATACAATACAAGAGATAGTTATCCTCATCATGAAGAATGATGGCTAAAACCATCGTGTCTATACATCACTAACTTATATATATTAAATTATAAACTATACCACTTATTGTGTTCTTATAGGTTTATAGCCTCCCTTTCCACTTGTGCCTTTCCCTCATCCAAAATTTCCCGTGTTCGATTTATTACAGAAGTTTGAATAACCTAGAAAATAAATCTCGAGAACAATATGCAAATGTTCCATCACAATGTTATGGATAAATACCAAACTTTAATGCCATGTCATTTTCTAGAAAGTAATTATCCCTTCTAGAAATTAGAATTTAAGGATGCAAATTCTAGAATTGATCCCACATACATGATGATTATGGGACATAATCCTTTATGACACGCCTCTCGACAATAAATTTTTTTAACATGCAAACAATACTTGGTATGCACTTTAATCCAAGTTCAATAGTTTTATTATTAGTTTTTATTTGTTAATACAAGTTGAATTATTATTATTATTCAAGGAAAACCATGTCATCTAAAATAATTCATTAATGATTCATAAAGGGTATTAGACATCTAGTCCCGCTCCTCCAAATGCCTCTGGGTTTTAAGTTGTTAATATGCTCTTAACTAATCATAAACAATTTTAACTCTTATTCCAAAATCAAAAGACAATTTCCATTTAAACAATATTAATTATAGTCATTACAATGACTACATCTAATGTAATCATACACTTTTTTCAGTAATATATAACCTTAATTCCACATATTAAACTAAATATTAAGTTTAAATTTTATTTTTAAAAACATTAAAATCACAAACAATATTTTTTTTAAACATTTAAATAACAAATTTAAAAATTATTTTTATACAAGAAAAAAAAATTGTATTACTCATAAATTTTGGCGAGCTATTCCTAAAACTACTTTACAAACATGCAATTTTTTATATCTCAAATATTTTAGTTCATCTTCTTCATTCCAAACTATTCCATAACTTTTATATCTCAAATATTTTAATTCATCTTCTTCATTCAAAGCTATTCCATAACGTTAATAGAAAACAAATAAACAAACATTAAAAAATTAATTGATTTAAAAAATTAATTGATTTCAAAATATATAGTGTTGAGTTAATATGACAACATGAAACTAATAAACAAGTGAAATTAGAAGAAAATGTGTTTATACTTGCTTCTTAGAAATGTTTTAACATAATAATTGTATAGTAAAAAAAAATAAATTAAAGTAATTATGAAACACTTGAAAGTTGTAATAATGTATTACTTATGCATAGTTTAAAAGTAAAAGAGGAATAACAGTGGTTACTCTATACTTTGAAAAGTTGAAGTAGAATTGCACAGATCTAGGTGTTACTAACAATCGACAAAGTCAAAAGTAATTCTTTCTATGCTTATAACATGGAGTTGATATATATATAATTTTAGATTGAAAAAAATTGAGAGATGGTTTGCACCTCTAGAGGTTCAATCCATCTAAACATATGATAGATCTAGAATTAACATGAATTTACACTAGTTTATAATTCCTTCATGATATGACTAATATTAAATGCATGACTAAATATATCACCAGACCTATCTAAAATTAAGATGAATTTACACTTGTTTATAGTTCCTTCATGATATGACTAATCTTAAATGCATGGCTAAATATATGAGTGACGTTGAAAGTCATTAAGTGGAATAAATGGTTAACACAATGTTCATGGATATATATAGAAAGTTAATTATCTATAGACTATGAACATAAAGCATTAAGATTTTAATTAAGAAGAATTATTGTACAATTGTCTATGAAAGGTGTTAAATGGTTGTTACATTGTTGTGATTGAGGATCAATTCCATCCAACACTGAACATGCTGCCTCCTATTTCATATATTAAAATAGGAGTTCACTTATTTTGAAAATCACAATTGCTTGAAACCTATATAGTATTACTATGAACCAAGAGAAGTAACTAGACCAAACTCCATGAAAATTGTTTTAAAAGAAGTGCATTTTCATTGATAAAATTTGTGATAACTTTGTGAGTCAATTATGCAATTTAGTGCAAGAGATGTATCTTATGGTTAAGGTTAATATGATAGTTGGTATAAGTAAATTTAATATAATATGTTTAAAAATTGGAAAAAACAATAATGCAATATAAATAAGATATGTATGAAAAAAAACCAATTACTTTCCTGCGAATCTAACATGTGGAAAAACAAATTAGTCTTGGACGACAAAGATTGTGTAAGTCTTCAAATAAGGGTTGGAATTTCAAAACTAAATAGTTTGTTAAATTTGACAGTTTTGACAACTCAAGTGTTGACTTAATGGGTAAGAGGAAATTTTAACGATATTGTCTAAAGGTTCTATCTTTTGGCATTTTTCACCGGAGTATGGCATATAAATTTGGGTGAAATCATAATTTTCTGTTGTTTAAATTGCATTTTTTAATGGATAAATGGATTTAGTGACCTAGAAAACCCCGGGGAACTGAGATTATATAGACTCAACCACTCAAATTTGCAGTTCCAACAATTTCTCTCACTAGATAAATTAATTGAAAAATATGCCCTAAAAAAACCAAAAAGTAGAACATTTAGACTACTAACATTTTTAATTGCAACCATTTACTTCAAGTATATACAAATTTTTAAACCCATAAATTATCCTATAAAGGTTCACATTTATAGCAAGTGAACCTGATATCTAAAATTAACAACTGTACAAAAAAACCTTGGGCTCATGTTACACTTTAGCTCGTCTCTAAAAGGCAATATGTCATCATATACACACTTGGTGTTTATGATCAACGTAGTCATGCCCATTTTCTTATTTGTGGAGAGTGATAGCTGACACACAAGTACCTCTATTTTTGGCGACTCTTCAGTTCAATTTCCAAAACACATAGATTGATTACTCATATTTCAATAGGAGAACATTAATTAAGCTAGATTGATTGCTCATATTTTAGTAGGAGAACATTAATTAAGCTAGTCAAGGACAAGGAGAACATTAAATAATGTGAAATAATGCTAAATTAATGTGAGGTCAGATTGCACGCTCACACACACACATAAACAAAAATTTAATATAATTAAAAATAATTATGGTAGACAATATTTATCGATGATCACTATGTACATGGTTTTGAAACGTCCAACGTTTCGAGTGGACACTCCACCCATTATCAGGGACAACAAAAAATGAGCATTTTGGTTGCCCTTGATGATGGGTGGAGTGTCAACTCTAAACGCTGGATGTTTCGAAACCCTGTCTCCTTTTTTGTTGTCCTTCATGATGGGTGGAGTGTCCACTCGAAATGTTGGACATTTCGAAACCCTGCACATAGTGATCATCCAAAAATACCGTCTACCATAATTTATGTTTAATTGTGAAAACTTACATTCTCATAGGAGATTTTTGGTTGTCCTTGATAATGGGTCGAATGTACACTCGAAACGTTGGATGTTTCGAAACCTTGTACACAATGATAATCCATAAATACTGTCTACCATTATGTCTAATTGTGAAAACTTACGTTCTCATAAAAACAATTATTTTATAAATTCTAATATTTAAAAATCAATTTATAATTAGATTCAATAATATAACGTCATTATTGTTTGTCTTATCATATTTTCCTCACATGATAGGCCTTAGATTTTCCATAATGTAAGGGCCTCCATCATATAGAGGATAAAGGAATCTCGATTGAGATGATATCTCATTAGACAAGTCTAAAATATCTACGCTTTTTTAATATTTTTTTGGTAACCATTAGAGCTATGCAATTGTTGGTGAAATGAAAATTTTCTATCACTTAAATTGTATTTTTGAATGCATAATTTGATTAAGTGCCCCAAAAAACATTTTAAATACTTGGATTGTGCAATCTCAACCACTCAAACCTATAATTATAGCAATCTTTATAAATTTCTAACCAAATTTTAAACAAAAATAATTAAAAAATAAAAAAAAATTAAAACCTTACAACACCTAAGTATTACTTAAGTCAAGAATACTATGCTCTCACTGCGACTAAATTTTCCCGAGATATTCCTTGTTTCATCCATATATCTCGTTAAATGAAATTAATTTTCACTTTTACTTCAAGTGAAAGTATTCTAGGACTAGTAGTTATGCTGTAGTACTTTCATTATTTCTCTTATTATGTTATATTACTTGGTTATTCTAGCTTGTTTATAACAATAATGGACTTTAGAAAATTTTAAAGAAGCCTTTCCCTATAATTTTGTTGAACTTTCAGAAGGCTTCAGTTATCTCAGTTACTATCTAAAAGCTGAAACGTACAAGACTGTTGATTGGAGATGGTTAATAGCAAAGTTCGAAAAAATGATCGGACATTGATGTAACAGGTGGCTATCTCTTGGAGGCCATTACATTCTTATCAAAACTATTCTTGAAATCCAACCAATATATTGGATTTCACTGTATGCCATTCCAACATGTGCTAAATAAGATTAAAAGCTTAATATTCAACTTTCTTTGGTTAGGAAGTAGTGAAAAACAACATTTACACCTGTGTAGCTAGGAATTAATTGCCAAACCAAATCTCCTAGGTGGCTGGGGCTTAAGAAACATATTTATTTTTAATAAATCTTTAGCAGCAACTTCGTTGTGGTGAGTGTTGATGAAGGATGATATTTGGCATAAGGTCATCAAAGAAAAATATCTCCCATATGTTTCTGTCTCTATTTGGTTCAGAACGACCACCAATAGTACGAACCAAGCTTCTCAAAATTGGAAAAATATTTTAAAGTCTTTACATCTGATCACTCATTAGCTGAGCTGGAGTCCTGGGTCTGGGCATTCAGTTTTAATAGGAAAAGACTTAATTCTGGGTATGGGGAACTCATTTTTTCTCTCCGGAGATCTCCTAACATCCTTAAAGCTTAAAAATATTAATTATCTTTATCATTCCGGAGGCACTAATAGGACAAGGATCATAACTGATCATTGGGTTAATATCTTGGAGCTTGGACTCTCTGGGGATTTGGAAAATGAATGTGACTTCTATTATAGGTCCTTAATGGGCTTGGGGATTCAACTACAAAATAAAGAAGATGAGATAAAGTGGTCGGGAGGAGATTATTCAGGTATGCTTACAGCAAAAAATGTTTATAGTGCCATAACAAAAAAATTATGGCAGTAGTCTATTGTTGGCTGGAGGAGAGGATTGTGGTCTTGGGACATAGCCCTAAAAATTTAACTCTTCACTTGGTTATCTACAGAAAATAAAATCCTTACTTGGGATAATCTGCAACGAAATGGTTGGAAAGGTCCAAGTATTTGCTATCTATGTTCAAAGAAAGCATAGTTAGTGTTACATCTATTTGTCAAGTGCTCATTCACGCAAAAAGTATGACATATGATAAAATGAGGGCTTAATTTCAAAGAAGATTGGGATGGTAACTTCATTATCTGCTTTCTATGATAGTTGGATAAAAAAGGAGCGAAAATACACTTCTCTTTCGCCTCTTGTTAGTTGGTATATTTGGCTTGA
Source organism: Picea mariana (assembly GCA_032191745.1). Taxonomy (NCBI): domain Eukaryota; kingdom Viridiplantae; phylum Streptophyta; class Pinopsida; order Pinales; family Pinaceae; genus Picea; species Picea mariana. Next base: position 201,916 of record JASDQU010101188.1, read on the forward strand.
ACGAAATAAGAATTTTTTTGAAAATGGAACCCCTTCTATCTCTGCAGTGGTTTACAAAACTTTAGGGAAGGTTGATAATTGTACCGCCTCTCAAAAAGTGGCTATTTCCAGAACTATCCAGATATCTCCTCAAGGGTTGTCAACAATGGGCTGGTTTGATGGAGCAACGCTCTCAAACATACTACAGAGCGGGGCAGGTGGAGTGATAAGGTGCAATGAAAAAATCGTCTACAAATGGAATTACATTTGTGGCCCAGGTACCAACACTAGGGATGAACTACTAGGTGTTTGGGCTACACTTAGTTTGGCAGTTCGGTTAAATATTGATGGCCTATAAGTTTATGGAGACTAAAAAATAGTTATTGATTGGTTGAATAACAGAGGGAAAATGCAGGTAATATCTTTAGTGAGCTGGAAGGACATAATTAAAGAGCTCACTAAGTCCTTCAATTCTATCAGTTTCACTCATATTTATCGCGAACAAAATAAGGATGCAACCTTTCTATCAAAGAAGGCTATCGAGATGCAGGAGGGGAAAATATCTTACAACCAATGGATAGAAGAAAATGAGGGTCCTCCTCTATTTCTAAATCTTTATTAGCATGTTACTTTTTTTCATATAGTAGCCTACAAATCTTAGAGTATGGTGTCAACAAATTTTTTTTAGGTCACACTCTTGGAAAACTATTTTAATGGAATTTGCAGATTACTCTGGTATAGAGCTGCTCACTCTTCACCTCAACCTGCGAGCTGAATGGGACACTAGTTTATATCTACTGTAAAGTACATATTACTCATGAATGATAAATGTTGGCTAAATATTTTTTCCATGTGTACACAATTTTATTTATATAATATAAAGAGTAATTTTCTGTTGGAAAAAAAAACAATAATAGACTTAGATTACATTTTTTTTTAAGTGGTTTCTTTTTTTCTTTTTAATCTATATAGTTAGGTTAAATTAGTATATAAATTAAACTTCCATGAAATAATGTGGTTTGGGAGATATCATGGAGTAATAAAACTTGCTAGTAACATTTTATTGGTCCAAATAGTTTGGAGAATTCTTAAACCAAATAGTTTGTATTGATATGTAGGAAAATGAATATAATTTCATTAAAAAAATACTACTTCTTAAATAATAAGAAAATAATAAAATATGTTTTGACTTAAACAAAAAACTAAACAAACATCCTAATTCATAATTCATAGCTAAACAAACATCATGTAGGGAATTAGCTTAAAATAATTAAAATGACAAATACCCAAGTTGGGTTGTTAGTCTTACATGTAAGGTATCACTCATGATTGAATGTGGGAAACCAAAAATAATTTACATCATTGATAACATGTCCATGTGTTGTGAATAATCTCATATATATCACTTAATATTATGTATGTTGTTAATGGCACCACATACTTAAAAAATGTGATATAAACAACATGGTTTATAAAGCGTTACTTGCATCAAATGATTTTCCAATGCATAAATTAGATTTGGGAGATTGTGGGTTAAGGGGTTAGTGTGTTACAATTAGTTGGTTCAGGGTTGGGGGTTATGAGCCAATTTGGGGTAAGAATATTAGTGGGTTGGGTCAAGGTTAGATGGTTATTGGGTTAGGGAGTTAGGAGGATAATGGTCAAAGGGTTAGTATTTTAAAAGTTCAAGTCCTTGGATTGATATGGGGTTATAGGTTAGGGGGCATTGGGTTAGGGTTTAGTTATAATGGGTTAGGGTTAGAGGCCCTAAATGGTTAGGGGTTTAGCGGGTTAAAGGATTAGTGGGATAACTTGTTGTAGTTTATGCATGCATCGTATAGTGATTCACAATTGCATATTATTCATGCATTAGGGATTAAGGGGTAAATAAATTAGGTTTACTATATGGGTTATGGGTAATTAGTTAGGACCAATTAAGGGTTAGTAGGTTATGGGTCAAAGAGGTGATCCTAGGTTACAAGTTAGTGCATTAAGTTTTTGGGGATAAGGTTAGTAGGTTATGCATGCATGGGTTAGTGTGAATTATGATTCTTAAAAAAATGTTTCTCTAAAGGCTCAAATCAAGAATTCAAGTATTGAAGCAACCAAGTACTATACCTGATAATAATATGACTCATTTAAGATGAAATCTCCTATAGAGAGGAAAATAAATTTCAATTCTAATGGACCTAGATATCTTGACACAAATAATAAGCTCAATTGTAGATAAAATGACTTGGAGATATGAACCAGATTAATACACATTTGAATATAGTCCTAAATGTTAGATGTACCAATCATACAATCATGGTTCAGATTATAAGAGCCTCACTTAGTTATCTTGGTGTAGTAGTTCAATGGGGTTTGGTATGGAGACCTGCGACCATGCATGATGCAAGTGGTTCTAGAGAGACCTTACTAGATGAATTTGTCATCAACCACCAAAGGTGAATGATGTTGAAATTTTTGGGAATGATCAACTCGCAAAAATTATATCAGTGATGCTATAACAAAAAAATATCCCTAAAAAAAAAAGAACTTGATCAATCATTGAATCATACCTTGGATTAATTGTTCTAACTTTCATCTATGTGCAACCTAGAAGACTACTTTAAATATAGTGATAAAAATATGTTTATACATATCTATACATCTCTTTATAATGAGTACTAATTATTGTGGTGAAGAATGGATTCATGTTACCACATGAAATATGAGAGTAAAACCACTCGATCCTATAGAAACTACTAAATCTTAAAAAGGGGAGAATGGGATTGCCACTCGGTTTTAAGGGTAAATTGAGAAACCTTGGGATGAAGGAAGAGAGGATAAAAAAGAAAGGTGAGGACACTAAATTAGGGTTTTAGAGTCTTAATAATGTTAACCTATGACTATATATCATTAGGTTACTTCACTTAGGTTTCATATTAAGTATTACCAACAAATTATATAAGGAAAGTAAACTAACTATATATGGTTACTTTACCAACAATTCCTTTTATGAGCTAGAAATTATAATGATGGAAAAATGAGTTGAACTCACTTGAAATCCATTGTTGTAGGTTCTGAAATTACCAGGGTTGAAGAGGAGAGTTGTGATAATCCTCCAAGGGAAATCCACATCCCAAAAGATTCTACACAGGCAACTCCAATTTTCTAGAAGACAAGACTTGACACAGTCTCCAATACAAGGATATATATATATATATATATATATGAAGCACAAATAAACACTATATATACTACCATAAAAGATACATCAATGATAAAATTGAGTAGATAGACCCTAGTGCACTTAGAAAGGATGATACATCCCTCGCACTAGCTGTGACTTGACCTCCCTTGAGATGGTGTGGTTGAAACATTCAAGTTATGAACATAACTATGCCAATAAAAAAGACCTAGGATGTATCAACAAGAATTCATGGTTGGACGCAAGATAATAACAAGAGGTCCATGTAGAGGTGTTGGAGATGACAGGTGCAAGAAAACTGAGAGCATGGAATAGGTGGATGAAAGATAAATCAAGATGTGTTGCTTGTCCAAGTGTGTAACTGCAAAATAGGTTTTCAAGGAATAAAGAATCCCAAAGAATTGATGAGGTTTTACAAAGATGAATTAAATTTTATAAGTAGGAAAGGAAATGATCTCAAGGCATCGGTGTACATTAGGTCAGTTTTTGGAGGGTCTAACTCATACAAAACACTTGTATAACATATGTTAATTTAGTATCACAGGTTTGTTAATATTTTGACATGGGTTTTTAGGCCCAAACCGCCTCTCTGTTATGGATTTTGCATAACACATATTCAATACCCTCTTTAGAGCCCACAATGCACTTTCCACTAAGAGACCACATAGGGTTAAGGAAGTTTGACTCACATTGAATCCATTAGTAGAAAATGAAAATGGGTTTGGACCCAATTGATTCAATGCGAGTCAAACTTCCATTGGTAGAAAATGAATCCTAACTAGTTATAGACCCAATGGGAAGTTTTCACCCCCAAAGGAACCCATAAAGTTAAGAAATATCCCAATTGAGTGACTCGAGGGTCAAGGTGAACAAAACCAGTTTGAGGAGAGAGATATTCTCTTAAATAAATATTCAGTTGATATACCCCATATTGGACTAAGGGAGATTATGAGACTTGTTGGTAAGAGGAGTATTTACTCCACCAAAGGACATGAAATTTGTTTGACTTGCCATTGTCACACTAATTGCACCACTTCTTTGGATGAGGGAAAGGGTCAACATCCATTTTTTTGGTAATTGGTTATGTTGTTCCTTAGGTTGATCTAATTAAAGAACAATGCCAAGGCATCCAAAGAGACCCTTTAGGAGCCTCTTCCTGATTTAGGCTCACTTAGAAATATTTAGGAGCTAGAGAGGGTATCCCTTGTAAGATTTAATATGAAAGGTAGGTAAGGTTTAAAGAAATATCATAACCAATCAAAAAATTCAATAGCATCAATAAGATAAATAAACAATGCAACTTTATCCAATGAATATCATACTATATCAAATAAAATGAGACCTTAGTTCATTTCAAATTAGAAAGGAATAAACCAGATCTAATCACTTCATATTTAAGAAGCATGTCCTCAATGATAAAGTGATTATAAGAAAACAAATGAAATAAAATAACTAGTGCCATTACAAAAAGATTTCATGAAAAACATCCGCATCGTATACAATAATCAATACTTAATATATAAGACTAACAAATATCATTCATACACAATCTCAATAGAAAGACAATGTCAAGTTAACCTTGTATGTTAACTTAAACCATCATTATGAAATGAATAAACTTCAAAGGTGATTATGTCGACCTAATGAAGCATTCATACTGTAATCAATTGATAGACTAAAGAAGTAAAAACAAATATAAACGAAAATAAAATACTTAACATAACATAAATGCCAATACACATTGGTGTCGAACCTTATTTCAAAATCTAACAAAGATACTATTTAAAATTTGAAAGATCATCACTCTCATGGTAGCGAATTCTTAGAAAATAGTGTATGTATTTCAAGAAAATGCCAACCCCTTGAGAGTCTTCAAAAAATATTTTTGTAGTTCTTTTTCATAACTGTCTTGAAACTAATTTTGAAATTAGAGTAAATTAAAATAAAACTATTTTTTGCTTCTCATATTTGGACCAACTTGACTTTTCTTAATTAAAGGCAATTGAACAACTGTCAGTTCCTTAATGATGATCTTCTTTCCTTTTTGAGTTGCTCCTCTTTGACTTTGATCACTGGCCTCAACAACATCAAAAACTACTTTAGTAGTTTCTTTCTCTTCATCCATTTGAATAATCATTTCGTGACAAAGCTTTGTTGGAATGAGCTTGAATCTAAGTATTTTGTTCCATTTTGTATTTAAGGGAAATGAACATCTCAACATATTTCTATATAAAACTTCAAGTTCTATGGAAAAATAATAAGGACTGGCAGGTTAACTGATTAGCAAATCAACGAGCATCGCCAAAATAGTAAAATCTTTTCTCAGAGAGTTAACAATAGTTTTTCTAGTGAATACTTCATTTTCATCAATGTCGAACTACATATCATCCTTGCAAGCGACTAACATATGTGTATAGGATTCCTTAGACTGAAGCCAATAATTAGTTGATGAGGGAGATGGTAAACCAATCTTTCTAATCTTTCTAAATTTCCTTTTAAAATTAACTATCACCTGATGAACTTCTTCAATCTTTACAACCAACTCTTTGAACAAATGCCCTTTTTCTATGACATTTTTGACATTTAATACAACATCAAATCTATCTGTCACTCCAGAGTCCTTTAATTCCTGATCAGAAAGAGAATTGATAAACTCAATAATATTTTCTGCCTGAGGCATCGTCTTTTCAATCTCTGATAGATGATTGGTGATATCTAATTGTGCATTTTTGACAGTTATTGTTTCACAAAACTGATATATTTCCAAGTGGGTCCTGAACTGTTCCATAAATTGGATAATATGATCCCATAATAATTGTCTGGCTTCAACTAAGTGTTGTGTCCTAGAAGCTTGTTCTAACGTATTCTCAAGAAGCTTTCTCTAACATATATTTAATTAAAATGTTTAATTTATGAGTCTTCCTTTCCAATTGTTCTTGAAGTTCAACAACATGCATTTCCTTCTACTGATTATTTTCTTGTGAGTCTGTGACTAAGCTTGAAGTAGCCTTGGGTGAAATTAATAAACAATCATGATCCTAACTTCCTTTATTCACTTCTCCATAAAATTTATTTGAAAGATTCCCTTTCTCTAATTTCAACTCAACGATTTATTTACTGAGAGTTGTCACATTTTTCTTCAAAGCAACATTCTTTGAGCTGACTTTGTCCTTTGTTTGATATGCTTCAATTAATTATTTAGATTCTGTTAGTTGAAAATGCAGATTTTTCAACTGAGCTTTTAGAGTTCTTATCTCCTTTTCTTTTTCATACAGAATAGCTTTGAAATTTGTGGCTGCTTTATTTCCATCAGTTATAGATGCAATTTTTCTTTCCAATTCCCTAGCCTCATTTTCTTTGAATTTATTGATTATTTTCTCATTACTTAATTGCTGAGATAGTTTAACAACTACATTTTGTAGTTTCCTCACTGTTGGTCCTAAGGTCTGCACATGATTGCTAAAGGGAAAAGCTAGGCCACCTATCAGTTTGGAATGATTATTCCTTAATACGTTGGTTTTGTTGGTAAGCTTAAGGACATGTTTTCAAAGATGGTGCTCTGGTAGGGCAGGACACACAGTGTAAAAGTAGGTTCTCCTTTGCTAATGGTATGGGTATTAAATGACAATTGAGGGTATGAAAAGGCACACACAGACAACAAAAACAAGCAATGCAATGAACCACTTGTTGTGCGGAAACTAAGACTTAATATAATATATCAAGACCTAGACAAATATCTAGATGCAAATCATTCAACGGGTTGCAAAATAATGGATCTTTCACTGAAAAATAGTTGTATAACAGGTTGCAAAATAATGGATCTTTCACTAAACAATAGCTGTATAATAGGTTGCATAATCAACAAGAGATAAACTAAAACAATAGTTGTATAACAGGTTGCATAATCAACAAGAGATAAACTAAAACAATAGTTGAAAGAATAAGGAAATGTACATCGCACACATCACAAAATTCGCATTCAAGATAAGAATCAACACATAAGGATTTGAGTAAGAAAACACAACTGTCATCAACATATATTCACTAGGTACAAAAAATTACAATTAATTGAGCTGGTCCAATTATTTTGCTGCTTCTACTTTCCTTCCAAAAACTCCCAACCCCTAAAACATATGAAGACTGCATATTTAACAGAGTTGCAGAGGTTCTCGTCCATCTGGGACTAAGACCTAACTCTAGATAACTGATTGTAGAACAAATTATTAATTCAACCAAAACATTGCATGGAGTACAACAATGTGCGCTTCACACTTAATTTAACCAAGAGAGTGGTTCTTATCACACACATAAGACCACTTATTAGTTTAATCTAAAATAACTTTGGAATTGATTAACTAAAAATTGCTACTGTCTCTGAGACAGAAAGGATGCATGAGATGGATAAACTTGAATTGGAAAAAAAAGACTCGGAGTGGCAGAAGTAAGTGACATGTCGAGCATTGGTGAGCGTGCAAGCTGTTTGAGGCTTCTGGAGATGATCGAATGCATGAGAAGATCTTCACGTTATCTGCTTCTCCTCTAAACTTTCGACAACTAAATGCAACTTGTTGATGGCCCTGCTAACTACCACCTATTTTGCTAGGATAACTGCACTGTTGTCAGTCAAGGGGACATGGGGAAGACATAACTGGTTGTGAACTGGAGCGCGTAGAGGTGATTTCCCAATAGGGGAATGAGGTGAGTGGAGGTGGACGATGTGGACATAGATGGAGTGGAGACAAGTGGAGGTGACATGGAATGGCATGTGGGCAGGAGGTTGATAGGTGGTGTGTGGTGAGATGAGGGTTAGATACATGGGAGGTGATAGTAGTATGAGTGGAAGACAGGTGGCGTGCGGTGAGAGGGGTGGTATCGATATGTAATCCGGTAGGATTTCAGAGGGGGGTCTGAAATCATGAGAGGACCGTTGATCTGGAGGATGTGGATGCCACCGATGGTGATCAACGCGAGAGTTAGGCACTCCGCGAAAAAGTATTTTCTTCGCATTATGGAACCCCGAATGCCACGAGAACCGTCGATCTCGCATTAACGACAAATCTTCATTATCGATCATGTCAACCTGTTGTTTGCATGTATTTCGGTTCTAACATGGTCTGCTCTGATTGGATGCTAGCTTTTGCAGAAGCTCACTGAGCTTTCAATGGATTTGTCGAACTTGGATATCTCCTGCGCACATACAAAATACTCGGTGGACCTGCTCTATGCTTCGTTAGTGGCAAATATGATGACGAGTATTTGAAACTCAAACCAGAACATGTGATCCTTTTCAAGAAAGCAAACAAAATGGTGTAAATTAGGCAACGACAGACAAGGTCATGATACTGAATGAATAAACAGTGGAGGATGAGCTAAGCAAGTAGCCACAAAACTCAAAATTGATAAATGTATGGGTTGAAGGAGGGAAAAGGGCAGGGGTGCAGACCTAGGTTATAACACTCACATTCACTGATGATTGAATCATTCTTCTAGAAAAAATATCACTAGTTTGTTTATTCCATTCAACTAAATCAATGTCATTAACTTGAGTCAAATCTACTCCCACTAAAGTAGCCTTGTATTTTTTCAGTCCAATACCTTTGTTTGACTTTGGTTGCATAACCAGAACATTGAATTGATTATTTTTCACATCATTTGAAGTTATTAATTTTGGCCTTTATAATTCTTGGCTATCAGCCAAGCTATTATCCTTAATGACTAAGGATAAATTATGTTCATTCTTTACATGTAAACCAGAGGAAACCATAACTCTGGGACCTTCTGATGTCTTTTTCTCCAATTCTTTGAGAAGGGAATTAATCTGATCTGAGATATCTCCTTGCACTTCTTCAGTCTCCTCATTGGTTGTATCTGTCAACTTTCTTCATTTGATTTCCCTTTGCTATGGAATATCAACTTCAGTTCCTCCCACTGTCATACTTGAAAGATTAGTCTTCAACTCATTGATATTTGTTGATCGTTTCTCTCCGATGATCATACACTCAGGGTTAGTAGAGTGAATCTCCGTTCCAACTATTACTGCAACCTTTAATTGCAATTGTTTTTTCTTCTTGGTCTCGATGATTGAATTTTGCATAATCAAAACATTTTTAACTTCTTGCCAAGTGTTCTTGTTAGCTATCATTTCAATAACAATATTTGGACAATGTTGATAAACAGGTAATCCAACATTCTTACATTGTTTAGAGATAATATGATAGGGATCAAACTTCCATGATATATCCTTTTTCAAGTTGTAGGACATCAACAACTTATTTATATGATCAATTGCTGACCTATTTTTAATAAGAAAACAAGAAACTTTTGCAGGTAAGGAGAAATAAACCTTTTTATTCTTTGAGAAAAAATGTAACTGATCAGTCATTAACCTTTGTCTGGAATATTCAAAGGAAAACAATATGGGAGAAATATAAATGGGTAATTGATAAGGCTCTAATTCAAATCCATAAATTCTAATTATAGTGAAATCCTTGAAAAGGAACCAATCACCTACTCTCAGAGAAGGGTGTAATTGTAAATTTTGTTGATAAGAAATGGGCATCCTAGGAGGTTCAAGTCCCATGAGCAGGTCATATGTATTAAATAGAATTTGATTGGAAAACTATAGAAAACCATCTTCTAATTCTAAAACTGTTAAAACATAACTCCATTTTGTGACAGGAAGTTCATTTCGAGATTTATCTTTCTTAACCAATCTGAGACCTTTCTTTTCATAAAATTCTCACTAAGAAGATAACACTAGAAATAAAAGATAAGATTGATACCTAAATGATTTCCATCCTTCAAATAATACTAACTGAAAATGAATAACATGAGCAAGAAATCTTGCATAGTCAAATTTATACCCCTTTTCATCATCTGTAATCTCATCCATAATAACCAGAGTAATTTCATCAATTAAGGTATCATCAACATATCCAAGGATAGAAGCTATGAATGACACCATAAGTTTGGCCACGGGAGAACATACTTATGTCTTAATAGGAAATTCATTGAAAGTGTATGAAGGGTCAATGGTAAACTTTTGTATAACTATGTTCCTTTTTTCCATTGACCAACCTTCAACCCTTTTTAACAGGTCAAGCTATAAAATAGGAGAATCACCCAGAGGTAAGTTCAACATTTTAGCTATATTTTTAGGGGATATCAAACATATATTCCTCAGGCCATCAACCGAATAAATATAATGAGTCTCCATATTATATAATTTTTTGAAAGTATGATCAAGGTTGGGGTCACTATAAACTTGAGGGATGAGAGTTTCAAAGAGATGGCTCTTATAGAGCCATGAATGTTCAAAGTTTTCTTTACGCCCCTGGTTAATAAGAATTGTGACTTGAATATAAGGTTCATAACTCATTTTTGTATCATAAACATCAGCTGAAACATCACTAATGATATGGCTATCCTCTCTTGATGATTCTTGCGAAATATTTTTATTTCTAGCCGACATTATGTTCTTTGTTTCACTGCACGAGCTTTAAAATCGAGAAACACTAATGGGTTTTGATTTCTTACCTTTCCATGGTATAAATGGTGAGAATAAGAGTTTACCGGTATCAAATCTGCTCTCGCAGACTCTTCCAAGTGAAGAATAACCTAATCTACCACCTTTTACGTAATTAGTATTGTTTTAACAAATGACACATGCAAAGTTAATGTAATTAAAATCGCGGATGTGTGAGATTTCAATCAACAGTTTGTAATACATCGTAAATGGTAAGTAGAATCCACATGTAAATGTTTAATTAGTTCATATATTACAAAATCCTTTAATGTCCGTGCAAGTTAAATCCCAAAAATAATGTGCACTGTTAGATTAAACTCTGCGTAGCCGATAGATTTTTCGGGTGTGTAAGTATCCGTTAACTAGTGATTAAATTCAAACCTAAATTTAATTAGGGTTGTCGATCTTGATGGTGTTAGAACCATCAAATATTTTGAGTATCGTAAAACTGATTAAAGTGTGGGTAAATTCACGTCTAAAGACGATTAGGAACCATCGATCTTATTAATTTGAGACCATTGGATCTGCCGAGTATGAAGAGTGCGATTAATGTGATTGTAAATTAATACGCGAGAATCAATCCTGATTTTCCATTTCATACTTTAAAGGATGGATGGATCTGAGTTTGGTCAATTTGGAAAATTAAATATTTAGTGTTTAAAATTAATAATTCAATAGATCGAATTTTAGTTACAACAGGTTGTAGTAAAACTCTTCTGAGGAGGAGGGGAATTTTCTATCTCACATCACTAGGGTGGAGGTGCATAAGGTTCCAAATGAGAAGGGATCCATATTAATGTTGGAGATTCAATTTGGGGAACCCATTGTGGTGGTAATGACTACCTAAGCGAGTCTCTAAGTTTTGAAAATTATCTAAGGATTCACTCTTCATTTCGTCACATGTAGGTCATGAGTTTATCACACATTCTATATGAGGTGATATGTTACATGTTTACTTAGTTTGAAGAAGATGTCTTACTTGTATAATAACCTTGGCTATGGGGAGAAGGCTAGGTTCCATGTTGGGAGGAAGTCGAGAGTATCATCCATGGTTAACATGGTTTATATAGTAATGAGAGGGGAGGTTTCCTATATTGTAAGGTTTGATAGGAATTATTGTATGAGTGCTTGGGTAACTATCAAGTGGCATGTTGAAGACACTCATTTAAGTGATGCAAGAGAAGTTGAACATGTTATGAGGATAGATCTAGTTGACCCTAAGACTCAAGAAACTATAGAAAATAATACTAGAGGAAGGGCATGAAAAGGATTCGATAGTCCAAAGGAAGAGGAGAAGAAGATATATCAAGAGGAGGGATCCTTCTCTTGAAAGAGAGAAGGGTTGACACAAAATCCCTAGTAAAATCACCAAAATGAGCTGATTCATTTTACCACACACAACATGAGGGAAGGGATGCAAGACCATGTGAGAACACAAACACACACACACACACACACACACTATAAAAGAGGAAATAGGAGTGTGGAGTCACCACTCAATTTTAAGGATAAGCTAAGAAACCTTGGAATTAGTGAAACAATGATAAAAAAGAGAGGGTAGGCCACTAGCTTTATCAAGGTTTTAGAATCTTGATTATTTTAACCTATGGATATAAATTCTTAGGGTACTTCTCTTAGGTTTTACTAGAAAATTAAACAAATAAAGTAAACTAATTAACTGGGGTTAATTTATTAGTAATTCCTTTAATGAGTTGGAAAATTTAATGTTGGAACTACAAAGAGAAGTGTAACATCCCCAACCTCCCCTAGCTAGGTCACATCACACACTTCTCCCAAAGTATGCTCTGATACCACAGTGTAACGTCCCTAGCCACCCCGAGCTAGACCATGGTCACACAACCTCAACTTCTGTAGATTTTAATCAACCAAGCTGTAACATTCCTAGTAGGGATAATTTTAAGGATGAAAATTTATAATAAAATGTAGAAACCCGGGCTAATCTTACTAGTCCTTAATATGGAAACTGTAAAATGTTTGGCGATAGTTTTGTAAAAATATTCAAATTTCTAAGGATTTTTTTATAGTTTCTATAAAATTTTGGCTATTTTTATGGTAAAACAATTTTATTCTATAGAATTTGGGAAAATCGTTTTTAGAAAAATTGGAAATTGGCGAATCGTTTTTTGGGAAAAACCATGGAAAATTAGCCAATTAGCGAAATTTATCCCCTAAAATCATTTATGTTTCCCAACATACTATTGAGCAATGCTACTCCAAAAATCCACTGCGCAGATTCTATACTAAACTCTAGTCTGTGCAATATCACTTGAAGTAATGCACTCAACCTCAAACTAAGATACGCCACACTAACTTACTCCTTTTAACACAAATTCATGTAGTGGAAGTAAATCAAATAACTGCGCATGAGTACAATGATCACACAATATAACCGTGCACACAACCACCCTGATATCACATGCCAATTCTGATTTCCTTGTTCATGAGGTCTAATTCCCTATGCTCACACACGAATTCCAACCTCCTGTGCACATAAGATACCTTCCTGCGCACCCGACCATTCAATCCTTGCCTCATAGACTCATAACCAGAATCAAAAGGTTAACTTAACAAACAAGACTATCATCAACTGACATACCCATGCTCGACTACAATAATGACTATTAGCGCCATAGTTACATGTGTAAGCAACATTAGACAAAATAACAACAATTTCTTATATGCGACAACATACAAGAATTAACCCATATCAAACATAGATAAAAAAGCACACACTAAATGAGACAAGCAAATTAAAAACACTTATCTTTTATCAAAGTCACTAACTTCATGCATAAATCAGACATTCCTCCCAACCATAGACTTTGTTTCTCATAAGATTTCAACAACAGGTCACTCCCAATCTGGGGCTTAACTCCACCAGGGAAAAAGGGTTCCTAGTGAAAGGCTAAGGTCTAATTCTCAACAAAATTGCTCAGTCCTTGGTGCTCGTTGCTGCAACTATCCCACAATCCCTCATTTCCCATGCACCTGTGATGCAGGAGCATCGCCCACGTCAAGAGAGCCAGCGCGGGAGCGGAAGACAGCTGGACAACGCCAGCACAAATTTTGAAAACACCTTGATATTGTTGCGCAAACATTAATGCATGGGTTTAATGAAGCACACTTTGTATATTGTATTTGGACCTTGAGCGGATAGCTCTCGTCCTTAAGTAGATAGTCGGCATTTAATAGATTTAATGCAGTTAGATAGGAATTTAATTCTAGATTTGATAGTGTAGAGTCCAAGAGGGAAACGAGATATAGACACCCTCATTGTACATTGTATTATTATTCTAGAGAATCCAAGAAGAGCAAGAGCATGCAGAGAACTGTATGAAGAACACCCATGTACAGACATTGAAGTAATAGAAAAAGCTTTGATTCAATTTCATGGTTTGTGTATTCTCTGTGTATTTATGATATTATGCGCATGAGTGTTTGCTTTCTGTCATACATTTTCTTTTATATGCTGTGTATGTGATTTCATGGTTGAATAGAAGTCTGAGAAGGAATGTGAATGAGTTTCAATTGTTTCTCTAATTGAGCCAAGAGATTCCTGCAAGGAGTGCAGTTGAATTGTCCGCAAGGAGTGTGTTGACAGAAGGGTTCAATTAGAGTTAGCTTTTGTTCTCATTCATCTCAGAAGTGCAGGGGTACAGTGTCGTGCACGGAGTGTGCAGGCCAAACTAAGTCTCAGAGTTGCGATTCTGAGCAAAAGGGATTGAAATATTACTGCTGCAGGAGTGCGCAGGATCGAAAGCTTCACACTTAGACGTTATTGAAGATTCGCCGCAGGGAGTGCGTGAAAGAGTTCCCCTGAAGGGACTCGAGAGTTGTGAGAAAAGCTCAGGAAAGGATAGGCCTTCAAGTCCGCTGAAGGACAAGTGAGAAAATTGTGTCTTGAAGGTTGCAAGGAACGTCGCAGGTTTGCACGCAAGGTGACAAGTTCTGTGGAAGAACAGCTCGTCATTTCGTGGATTGGATAAGGAAGAGACGGACAGACGAAATTCTCTGAGGAGATTTCGCGAAGTTCCGTGGGTCGTTGGATCTTGCGAGGTGAAAGGAGGTTACAGTGCAGGTGTGGAAAAGGTTCAAAGCTCAGGAGGGCAGGAGCCGTCGATCGGGATCACGAGGAGCGTTGGTTCTACTCGTGGATCGACATATCGGGAGTTCGTGAGGCGAGACTCCAAATCTACGCAACGGAAGTCGCGATATAGCAAGATGCGATATTCCGACAGCTACGTAAGTAGTGTGGGCCACAGGAGATAGTGGAGGACAGGTGGTATAAACCATCGGAGGTTTGACGTCTCGGGCATCGAGATTCGACGGGGAAATTATTTGACCTCGCGAGTAGCGAAGTCGCGAGGTAGCGATATTTCGAGTATCGACGTCTCGGGCCTCGGGAGTCGAGGTAGGAGTCATTTGATCTCGCGAGTGGCGAAGTCGCGAGGGAGCGAGATCGTGAGTCTCAGCCTTTCGATGTCTCGTGTATCGGGGTTTGGAAAACCGAGCGCTTGGTGTCACGAGTGGCGAGATCGCGATAAGGACAGAAGTCCCAACAAGGCGAGCGAAAGTCAGCGTTGATTGACACATCGGGTCTCGAGGATTCGAGAGCCTAGAAATTGACAGTGAACTCACAAAGCCGCGAAGTTCCAATCCTCCGAGTGTAGAAAAGGAGGATTGAGCGAAGAGAATCTGTGGGTAAGGAAGATTCCTGATAAGGGATCAGAAGAACCATTGACGTTCTTCAGGCCGAGAAGAAGAAGGTCCTGAGGAAGCGGACGTGCCAGTAAGGGCGCGACTGCATCAAGTGGTATCAGAGCGGGAATTGTTCTTTGCTTTCTGTAGCAGAGAAAGAGAGTCACCATGCCGTCGAGAAGAGAGAGACAGTCACCGGACCCAGAAGATGGGGAGGTGCGAAGAAGAGGTAGGCCGACAGGAAATCCGGAGATGGAGAGACAAATGAGAGACCTCTGAGCAAGGCTCGAGAAGATGGAGATAGCTCAGAGACGTGGAGTTGGTGCAGGGGATCTTAGTGATTCCGAAGTTGAAGAGGAAGCTGGACATGAAGAAGGAGAGGTCACAACAGAGGATGTATCAACCGAGTGGTTGATCAAAGCTATCGCCAGAATGGGTGCGAAGGCGAAAATGGACATTCCAGTCTACGAGGGAAATTTGGATGCAGAGGAGCTGCTAGATTGGATTAGAGCTCTTGACACCTACTTCGATTATGAGGATATCGAAGAGGACAAGAAAGTCAAGCATGCTATTACGCGCTTGAAAGGACATGCAACATTATGGTGGGACGAGCTACAAGTAGACAGATGCTACAAAGGCAAACAAAAGATTAAGAGTTGGGATCGAATGATCGCGAAGATGAAAGCGAAGTTCATCCCAAGAGACTATCAAATTACTCTGTTCAGGCGAATGCAGAACCTGAGACAGAAGCTGATGACAGTTAAGGAATATACTGAAGAATTCTATCGACTGAACATCAGAGCAGGTCATCAGGGGAGCGATGATGAAAAGGTGGCTAGATATCTGAATGGTCTGAGATACGACATTCAGGATGAATTAAGCATGGTTACCATCAGGACGATAGAGGATGCTTATCAGATGGCTTTGAAAGCAGAGGAGAAGATGAGCCGAAAGCAAGGTCAGAGAGGGCGAGGCAGAAGTCAGCCCAGAGGCAAGGCAGTTGCCCAGGATAAATACCAGAAGCCCAAGGAGGAATGGAAGAAACCTCAGGGTAAGGTTGAAAGAGGTGGAACCTCACAGAGGCAGCCACATGTTGAACAGAGAGGACAACATAATGATCAACGAGGGGATTATGCTGATGCAAACACTTTGCCTCGTACTAGAGGTCGAGGTAGAGGAAGAGGTGGAGTAATCACATGCTTTACATGTGGAAAAAATGGGCACAAGTCATTCGAGTGTCCAGAGAAAAAGAAGGACATGGGAGAAGCTCACATCACTGAAGCGCAGAGGCGTGATGTTGAGACTGAAGACGTAGAAGGAGGAAGATCACTTATGATGCGAAAAGTTCTTTTGACACCTGAGAAGGAGGTGGAAAGTTCAGTCCAAAGGACCAGATTCTTCAGGACCGCTTGCAAGACCAAGGACAGGGTATGCAAGGTGATTATTGACAGTGGTAGCACGGATAATCTCGTTTCAACCGAGATGGTAGAGAAGCTGGAGCTGGAAATGACTGATCATCCCAGCGCATACAGAGTTTCGTGGTTACAGAAGGGACACCAGGTAACTGTTACTAAACAATGCTTGGTTGAATTCAAAATTGGAGGGTATAATGATAAGATTATGTGTGATGTTATTCCTATGGATGTTTGTCATCTATTGCTGGGTAGACCATGCCAATATGACAGAAATGTGATTCATGATGGGAGGATGAACACATATACCCTGGAGAAGAATGGGAGAACACATATGTTGCTTCCGATAAAGGATAAAGAGGTGAAGCCGGAAGTAAGCAACACTATACTTCTCATGAGTGGGAAGGAGCTTCTTATAGAGGTGTAGAAGAAATAAGATCCACAATTCTTTGTTGTCAGAAAATCGAGAATTGTTCTGACTAGCACAAGAGTGGATGATTTACCAGATGAAGTTCAGGAACTGCTGGAAGAGTTCGCTGACATCATAGTGGACAAATTACCTCATTCGTTGCCACCGATGAGAAGTGTATGTCATCACATAGACCTCATACCAAGAGCTAGTTTGTCGAATAAAGCTGCGTACAGGTTGACGCCGCAGGAAAATGAGGAGGTTAAGAGGCAGGTCCAGGAGCTGTTGGACAAAGGATTGGTCAGGGAAAGCTTGAGTCCATGTGCTGTACCGACAGTGCTCAGTCCGAAGAAAGACGGAGGCTGGAGGATGTGCACCGACTCAAGAGCGATAAACAAAATAACCATCAGGTACAGGTTTCCACTACTGAGGATGGATGATCTGATGGATTGCCTGAGTGGGGAAAAATATTTTTCAAAGATAGATTTGAAAAGAGGATACCACCAGATTCGCATGAGAGAAGGCGATGAGTGGAAGACCGCCTTCAAGACCAATGAAGGACTGTATGAATGGTTAGTTATGCCATTTGGCTTGACAAACGCACCGATTACTTTTATGAGGTTGATGAACGAAGTCCTGAGGGAGTTCACCGGAAAGTTTGTTATTGTGTATTTGGACGACATACTGATTTACAGTAAATCAGAGGCTAAACACTTGAAGCATTTGGCCATTGTGATGAAGAAGCTACAGCAGGAGAAGCTGTTGATTAACATGAAGAAGTCCTCATTTATGAAGACAGAGCTCATTTACTTGGGTTTTGTTATTTCGGCTAATGAATTGAAGATGGATCCAGAGAAAGTGGAAGTGATCAAGAATTGGCCATCACCGAGAAATGTATTTGAGGTGCGGAGTTTCTATGGTTTGGCTAGTTTCTACCGAAAATTCATTAGGAATTTCAGTGGGATTAGCGCAACAATGATGGATACAATGAAGAAGTGGCATAAGTCTTTTCACTGGACAACAGAGGCTGAAAGGAGCTTCAATTTGTTGAAGCGGAAGATCACGGAGCAACCGGTGTTGGTGTTGCCGGATTTCCAGAAAACATTTTAGGTGAAATGTGATGCCAGTGGGTATGCCATAGGAGCGGTCTTGAGTCAGGAAGACAAACCAGTTGCATATTTCAGCGAGAAGCGGGATGAGGCGAAACTGAAATACTCCATGTATGATAAAGAGTTTTATGCTATCATACAGGCGTTGAAGAAGTGGAAGCATTACTTGATCCCAAAGGAATTTGTTTTGTACAGTGATAATCATGCATTACAGTTTGTGACTCAACAGGAGAAGTTGAATCAGAAACATGCAAAATGGGTAGAGTATATGCAGAATTTCACGTTTGTAATTAAGCATATTTCGGGTACTGCTAACAAAGTGGCTGATGCTTTGAGCAGGAAATGTTTGTTGCTGTAGGAGTTTCGAGTTAAAACTTTGGGTTTTGATAATCTCAGGGACATGTACGCAGGAGATATAGATTTTGGAGAAGCGTATGAAGCAACTGAGAATCCAGTTCTTAGATATAGGAGTCCTTGGATAGATTATATGATCCAGGAAGGATTGCTTTTCAGAGGCAATCAACTATGTATTCCAAATTGCTCCATGAGGGAGAACTTGTTAAAAGAGAAACACAGTGGTGGATTGGCAGGACACTTTGGCCATGACAAGACATTCACGAAGCTGAATGAGTCATATTTTTGGCCAGGGATGTGAGCAAATGTTAAGAGATTTGTTGATAGATGTCAAGTTTGCCAGCATTCGAAGGGGAGAAAGCAAAATGTAGGTTTTTATTAGCCATTGCCCATACCAGAGAGGCCATGGGAGGCGATTAGCATGGATTTCATATTGGGTTTGCCGAGGACACAAAGAGGTGTTGATTCCATCTTTGTGGTAGTAGACAGGTTTTCTAAAATGGCACATTTCATTCCATGCCAGAAGACCAGCGATGCGACTCACATCGCAAACTTGTTTTTCAAAGAGGTTATTCGACTTCATGGATTGCCGAAAAGCATAGTTTCGGACAGGGACACAAAATTCATAGGGAATTTTTGGAGGACCTTATGGAAGAAGCTAGGAACTAACTTGGCGTTTAGTTCTGCTTATCATCCTTAGATGGATGGACAAAAGGAAGTGGTCAACAAAAGTCTGGGAGACTTGCTGAGAAGCTTGGTGACAGAGCACCATAGCAGCTAGGATAGCGTATTGCCACAAGTAGATTTCACATACAACGATTCAGTGAATCAGAGTACAAGAAAAAGCCCATTTCAGGTTGTATATGGGATGCATCCGAGAGGAGTTTCTGAACTGAGGAATTCAGAACAGATTGCGACTAGCAGTGCTAGTGCAGAAGAGTTCGATGAAGCGATGAGAGAAATTCACAGCCAGGTGAAGCAGTGACTGAAAGATTCGAGTCAGGAGTATAAGCGCATAACAGATCAGCATCGGAGACAACTTCAGTTTGAAGTTGGTGATCTGGTTCTGGCACACTTGAGGAAGGAAAGGTTCCCAAGGGGAACATACAATAAGCTCAAAATGAAGAAAATTGGGCCATGCAAGGTTTTGAGAAAATTCGGGGAAAATGCTTATGAGATTGAGTTGCCAGATGGCATCGGGATATCTCTGATATTCAATATCACAGATTTATACCCATATAGGGTTGGAGAAGTAGAAACTGCAACTGAGGAACCGGTGATCCAGTGGGCAAAGCAGATGCCGGTAGCAGAGAAGCCGCAGATGGAGTGCATACTGGACAAGAGAGTGGGTAAGAAGACCCGAAGGAAGGAATACTTCGAGTATCTGGTCAAGTGGAAAAATCACCCAGTGGAAGATGCCAGCTAGGAAAGCGAAGCAGAAATACAGAAGCATGGACAGACCATGCAGGAGCTCATGGACATGAGCCCATGAAAATTTTCAAGCGAGGGAGTATGATGCAGGAGCATCGCCCACGTCAAGAGAGCCAGCGCGGGAGCGGAAGACAGTTGGACAGCGCCAGCACAAATTTTGAAAACACCTTGATATTGTTGCGCAAACATTAATGCGTGGGTTTAATGAAGTGCACTTTGTATATTGTATTTGGACCTTGAGCGGATAGCTCTCGTCCTTAAGTAGATAGTCGACATTTAATAGATTTAATGCAGTTAGATAGGAATTTAATTCTAGATTTGATAGTGTAGAGTCCAAGAGGGAAATGAGATATAGACACCCTCATTGTACATTGTATAATTATTCTAGAGAATCCAGGAAGAGCAAGATCATGCAGAGAACTGTATGAAGAACACCCATGTAAAGACATTGAAGTAATAGAAAAAGCTTTGATTCAATATCATGGTTTGTGTATTCTCTATGTATTTATGATATTATGCTCATGAGTGTTTTCTTTCTGTCATACATTTTCTTTTATATGCTGTGTATGTGATTTCATGGTTGAATAGAAGTCTGAGAAGGAATGTGAATGAGTTTCAATTGTTTCTCTAATTGAGCCAAGAGATTCCTGCAAGGAGTGCAGTTGAATTGTTCGCAAGGAGTGCGTTGATAGAAGGGTTCAATTAGAGTTATCTTTTGTTCTCATTCATCTCAGAAGTGCAGGGGTACAGTGTCATGCAAGGAGTGCGCAGGCCAAACTAAGTCTCAGAGTTGCGATTCTGAGCAAAAGGGATTGAAATATTACTACTGCAGGAGTGCGCAGGATCGAAAGCTTCACACTTAGACGTTGTTGAAGATTCGCTGCAGGGAGTGCGTGCAAGAGTTCCCCTGAAGGGACTTGAGAGTTGTGAGAAAATCTCAGGAAAGGATAGGCCTTCAAGTCCACTGAAGGACAAGTGAGAAAATTGTGCCTTGAAGGTTGCAAGGAACGTCGTAGGTTTGCGCGCAAGGTGACGAGTTCTGTGGAAGAACGACTCGTCGTTTCGTGGATTGGATAAGGAAGAAACGGACGGACGAAATTCTCTGAGGATATTTCACAAAGTTCTGTGGGTCGTTGGATCTTGCGAGGTGCAAGGAGGTTACAGTGCAGGTGTGGAAAAGGTTCGAAGCTCAGGAGGGCAGGAGCCATCGATTGGGATCACGAGGAGCATTGGTTCTACTCGTGGATCAGCATATCGGGAGTTCATGAGGCGAGACTCCAAATCTACGCAATGGAAGTCGCGATATAGCGAGATGCGATATTCTGACAGCTACGTAAGTAGTGTGGGCCACAAGAGATAGTGGAGGACAGGTGGCATAAACCATCGGAGGTTCGGCGTCTTGGGCATCGGGAGTCGACAGGGAAATTATTTGACCTCGCGAGTAGCGAAGTCGCAAGGTAGCGATATTTCGAGTATCGACGTCTCGGGCCTCAGGAGTCGAGGTAGGAGTCATTTGATCTTGCGAGTGGCGAAGTCGCGAGGGAGTGAGATCACAAGTCTCGGCCTTTCGGCGTCTCATGTATCAGGGTTTGGAAAACCGAGCGATTGGTGTCATGAGTGGCGAGATCACGATAACGACAGAAGTCCCAACAAGGCGGGCGAAAGTCAGCATTGACTGACACATCGGGTCTCGGGGATTCGAGAGCCTAGAAATCGACAGTGAAATCGTGAAGCCGCGAAGTTTCGATCCTCCGAGTGCAGAAAAGGAGGATTGAGCGAAGAGAATCTGTGGGTAAGGAAGATTCTCAATAAGGGATCAGAAGAACCATTGACGTTCTTCGGGCTGAGAAGAAGAAGGTCCTGAAGAAGAAGACATGCCAGTAAGGGCGCGACTGCATCAACCTGTCACACCCAAGGAAGTATTCCCCTTCTCTGCTCAATAGTCCCTTAACTACCCCACTTCCCTTCTAGGGTTACCAACAACATGCTAGACAAGAAGTATTCGAGCCTTGCAACTAATTCCCAACGCACCAGGGAATAATTCTAAGAAAAACTCTCACCTAGAGAGTATGCTGATGGGCCTGACAACTTGTCTCTTCGACATAAAAACTCTCATTACAACACCACAACTCCTTATAAGCTTCTCTGTGCAGACAAGGTAATATTCATCCTCCCCCATAAACCGACCCCTTCTGCACACTATAGTGAATAATGAATAATACGAATAATCTCCCAAAATACACTAAGGCCAATAATATATATTGCATTCCTTCAACTTGTCACTTTTCACTTTAAGAAGTAGTTTAAGCCACTTGGTGACTCGTTCCCTACCCTCAGGAACTTAGGATAAAATAATTATCCTACATTACACTTTTCCGAAATATTATAAAATATTCCCCTAAGACTTACATCTCATCCCATTTTCCCTTTTCCAGTGGAGTTATCCCCCCATCTCTTTTCATCTCAGTCTGTCTGCACGCAACGATGTAATATTATATTAATAGCTTAGATTATATTTACATGGATATGCACACTGTCCTATCTGCATCTCGACTCATAAACCTCATAATCACATAGGATCTCTGGCCTCAATACATATACAACCATATATAACTCAGCTCTGTGCATTCCCAGGTCATTCTCACGCATTTACCCAAGTGTGCGCAACACTGTGAAATGTGTGCACTTACACAGGTGCACACAACATTATGAAATGCGCACACCCYATTTTGATAACAATTCTCCGCGCACTACTTAGGTGTGCACAACATTAAAACTTATTGCTAACAAATCACGGGCCTAAATGTACATTTACACTTACAATTGGTACTAACGACTCACTATCCTATATGTACAATTACAAAGGGTCTGGATCAGRGACATTATATTCCCCTCCCCCTTATTTATGCATTGTCCTTAGTGCATCATATACACATGTACATACAAAGTTTCAAAAATCTTCGAAAAGATGAGGATACTATACCCGCATAGTATCCTTGAGCTCCCAAGTTGCATCCTCAGGACCATACCAGGTCGATTGGACCTTTACCAGCTCCATGGCTCGATTCCGGAGTTGTTTTATTTTTTGATCCAATATGCAAACTGGTCGCACTTGAAAATCGCCTTTTGGATCCACCTGAATCACATTCCAGTCAATAATATGATTAACATAATGTACATACTTTTTAAGAAATTACACATGGAAAACATTATGAATACACAAGGGTGTAGACAATGCAAGCATATATGCGACATGACCAATCCTTTCAAGGATTTCAAAAGGCCTACAATAGCGTGATGCTAACTTAGAACACTTTCCCAACTTTAGGAAACTGCACTTGGATTTCACTTTCAAAAACACATGATCACCCACTTTAAACTCTCTATGGGTTCTGCCTTTATTTGTGCATCTTTTTTGCTGGTATTGGGTAACCTTTAAATTCTTCCTTATCTTTACCATCTGCTCCTCCATTTCTCGGAGTAGATCTAGCCCAACCACTGCAGGGTCTGCTAGGTTGTCCTGACTCATTGGTCTTTTGCACTTTCTACCATAAAGTGATTCAAATGGGCTCATCTTTAAATATGCCTGATACCCATTATTGTAAGAAAACTATACCAAGTGAAGGCAGTCTTCCCATTTTGATGGATTATCTATCACATACATTCTGAGCATATCTTCAATCAACCGATTTACCCTCTATGTTTATCCATTTGACTCAGGGTGATATGTTGGGCTGAAATTTATATTTGTCCCAAATCCTTTGAATATCCCTTTTCAAAAGTTTGAGGTGAACTTGAAATATTTGTCTGACACAATTGTCTTAGGTACAACATGTAGCTTAGAAATTTATCGCATGTAAATCTCAATGATATCAAATTCCTTGTGTGCTGACTTCATTGGAACAAAATGGGAAGCTTTAGTAAGTTGCTCCACCACCACCATAATAGAATCATGTTTCTTAGCAGTCCTAGGAAACTTAGTTATAAAATCCATGGTAAAAACTTCCCACTTCCACTCAGGAATGGGAAAAGGATGTAGCAAACTAGGTGGATGTTTGTGCTCAACTTTGACCTTTTTACACTCAAGGCGTATAGCAATAAAATCAACAACTTCCTTTTTCATACCTGGCCAATAGTATTGATTCTTGACTGCGACAATTGTCTTCTAGTAACCTGGATGTCCAACATAAGGAACCTTATGCATCTTTGACAATATCAGGCCCTTCAACTCTTGATCATTCGAAACATAGACTCTGCGCCTATACATGAGGATCCCATCCTCTCTTAGCTCATAACCTTCACATTTCTATTGTGACAAACCCAACTGCAAAGTCACCTTTATGTCCACATAACACTGATTTGATTTGGCAGCTTCTAAAATTTTGTCATGCAAATCCAATTTATACATTCTAATGGATGTAGCATGCATCTCATGCACCCTCCTACTGAGCACGTCAACCACCATGTTCTCTTTTCCTCTGATATTCTTTATGTGAAAGTAATACTCATGGAGGAATTCTAACCAACTACTTTTTCTAGCATTAAAACTTGGCTGTCCAAGAAGATACTTCACACCACTATGGTTTGTCCTCAACTCAAATCTTTCACCCATGAGATAATGATGCCACATCCTCAAGGAATGCACTATGGCTGCCAATGCCAAGTGATGAGGGACATATAGCCTTTCAATCTCTTTTAAATTTCTTGATTCATAGCATACCATATGCCCATTTTGGCTAAGGACTCCACCGATCCATTCCTTTCATGCATCCATGCACACAACGAAGTGGCGCAGACCCCCTACCTATGCCTTGGCAGGGTCCCTCACGATCAAGGATCATTCATAAGCTTCCCTTTGAGCCAAGTGGCTTCTTTAGTTCCCACTGGAACCTTCAACTCTGCATATATATCCATAGGTCCTTCCATGAAAACTCCTCTTGTGCGAACCAACACCAGGTGTGAGCCTTCCTCCCACATGACCACGAGGCTACGACCGTGGGTCACACAGAAAAGTGTTCCATGAATCATGATTTCAAGAGTGTTGGCATGATACAAACCCAACACTCTGCATCCATGAAACCCCGAAACCTAATGCGGGGCCTCTCCTGAGGACCATATCTGACGACCTTGTGATCTCCTCGATCGACGGTCACGATTGCGTCGCTATTTCACGTTTCACGAAATTTGTTGTGAGTCCCCCTGACTCCTTCAATCCATGAAACCCCGAAATGGGATAACGAGTCTTTGGATCCTCCCTTATGCCTCAAATCATATGACCCCTGCTATGACTTGGGGCCAAACCTCAAATCGATTCGGGACTTCGCGACTCGTGAAGTCGAAAGACTCGCCACCTCAGATCCTCCGATCCCCGAAACCCTGAAATTCTCAAAGCGCCAGATCAATGGCTCCTGGCACTCCAATATCTGATGGTCCAAATATTCTCTCGCATATCGAGACTTCAAGTTTCGCAAAGTTACGATGCAACTCCAACATCTATCCTTCGAATCCATGAATTTTGAAGCTCAAAAATTCCTAAGAAACCAGATCAATGGTCCTCGATGATCTGTGATTCGACGGTCGCGATTGAATCACGATTTCACGATTCAGGAGTTCTGACGACTCCACTCTTGACCTCCTCCAATAGAGAGTCAGCAAAATGCTGAACATTCACTACGTGTCTTCTCCGATGGATGGCTAGGATCATCCTGCGTCCCATATCCACGCTTATCCTCCCAAGCTCCAAAACCCCGACGGTTTCTAGATCTTCACCACCTGTCACTCACGATCCAATAGTTGAAGTGATTTCGCGATTTCGACGATCGCAAGTATTCGTTCTTCACCACCCTTATACGCCTAAGTTCTAAAACCCCGATGGATTCTGGATCTTCGCCACTTGTCCTCCACAATAGACGGCTGGATGGTTCTCTTCGCGGTTTCAGGATTTCGTGTATCGGGGTTATGGAGTGTAGCCTCCTTTGCTCATCCAAATCCTGATTCCCGACTTCATGAATAACCAAAGTTAATACGTGTGCTCTTTGACTCTAGATCAATGGGTGTTGATCCACACCCTCAGATCTGATGACCTAGATCTGATCGCCTTCGATGTGTGCTTCTCCTGTCTAGACGATGATCCAATGGTCCAACTTTTCTCCTCTATCCAATACAACTGTAGCTGTGCTCCTCCTGAGATTTTTCCTTTCTTCCAAAATTGGAATAATTTGACCCTTCGAAGGTTCAACCTCCGATTTATCTTCTGCGAGCCCTGCAACGTTAATCTCACATGCGTTCTCGAAATGCTGTCTCTCCTGAGCTTTGACAAATTTGAAACCTCGAGGGGTTTCAAACCTTCTGATCCTTTTTTCTGACACCCTATGCACAGAGGAACTGTTCCTCCCAAGCTTCGGGACTTGGAATGAGTCCTCTCTCGGCACACACTCCTTTCACTTTAGCTGCTCATACCTCTAAAGGTCTCTGTTTCTTCCACCCCTCGAAGAGATAAAAGTGCCCTCTTGGATACTTCCCAGTCAAGCACACTTTGTTGAGTTTACAGAGTCTTCAGTAACTCTATAAGTGTCTTCTCTACAAACACTCCTTCCCTCAAAACTCGAAACGGATTTCCTCTCATGCACTCTTTGCACTAGCTTGATGCTCACCTGACAGAGCTTCTATAGAACCTTCAGTAGTTCTGTCTTCTCTCTGTGCCCTCCTCTGCATAGTCTTCACCTTTAGAGTATTTAGTAACTTTGAGGCTTCTCCCTTGAGTTAAATGATTCCGATGGTGTGCCCTCCTGGCTCGTCCTTGCCTGAATTCGCAACAGAACCTAGAAGTGCACTCTTTGCACTGGCTCACAGAGTCCTCGACACTCTGTCATGCAACCCCTTGCATTTGGCCACTAAGAACCTAGACTGAAATCAAAGAAATCACAGACAGTAAATTCTGTCTATCCCTGCAGATGGAAACTAACATACATCTACAACATAAGTGAACACACACATAGACTTCATTCAAATACATAAACACACAAAGAATCATATGTAGGAAAACTTCTCTTTTCTCATTAACATAAATGATTGATTACAATGTGTACAAAGATCTGCCTGCTACAGAGTCTCGACTCTCTCTCTCTCTCTCTCTTTTTCTTATCCTAATATCATATGTATTCTTCCTAACTCATGAAAATAGAAAACAAGATCTTTTACAAAGAGGGTCTCCTCAAGCTCTTCCCTCTATCTCACCTAGTCTTAAAATTACATTCAATTACATTCAATGGCTGTCTAGTCCGTATCAGATCTAGATCTTCAGCCTGTCAACCATTTAAGGCGACACTAAGTCTTTCCTGCAAAATGACATGGCTTTGGATTTCCTAGCCTTAAAAACATTTATTACAAATTTGCAATTTGAGAATGAGAGGGCTAGCGCCTCTCTCTTCCATGAATGCACTTTGAATGTGCTGGTTGGCTGGTGCATTGTTGATGTGGAGCAATGCTCCTGCATCATACTCCTTAGCTAGGAAAAAAAACATGATCTCCTGCTCATGAGCTTCCTATATCTGTTGAAATCCACCTAGATCTCAAACTATCTTCTGGAGCTGTCCATATTCTCCACTACATTGCTGGTACTTCATCTTCCTTGCTTCTATGGCATGCTTCCTTTTGCTCAACTTCTCTTCACTGGCAACTTCCTATGCTGACTTCACCATCAACATCCTTATCTCCTCGATCACTTCTTCTAGCTACTCAAATGGATGGCTCTCCTCTTCATGCAACCTGCTCTGCTGCATATTCCCTTCACACATATCCATGGGCAGATCAATCTGATCCCCCATGCTGTCTTCTCCATTTCTTGTGGCCTTGAATTGCCACTCTGCTACAGACTCCAACTCTACAGTCTCCTCTTGACTGACCTGATTGTCAGTCACTTCCTTTGACAGTTTTGCTACTGCAAGTTCTCCTTGCGCTGGTTCAACTCCATCTTTCTCCAGTTGCTCCCAAGATAGGAATTTTGTGTCATCTTCTGCTGTAGACCTCGGCGCTGCAGTCATCAACTGTTCAACTTCTTGGCTTAAATTTTTGAGCAATTTCTCCGAATTCTCTTCTCCTGCAATATGCATGACTGTCTTCTCATGGCATTCATCTACTATCCTTGGATTGTTCAACCAATCCTCTAGCATCTCCAACTCCTTCTCCCATGGAGTGAGCATCTTAACTGCGTGCTCTTCTTTTGTTGTTGGGGAAGACATCGACATCTGCTCCATTTCTTCTTCCTCTTTGACAGTCTCTATTAGCTGTCCTTCTTCTGCTGTTGCATCTGCAACACATTCCCTGTCCTCAACTGGGCTATTTGGTAGGAATATCTAAATTCCCCCAATGATTAGAACATTCCTCTGATCTTCCCTCTCTGTCAACACTCCTTGCTGATAGGAATTATTAGCTGAGTTCATCTTCTCTCCCTTACCCACCTGGAAGTCTATGAGATCCTCCAATGATCCCATCTCATTTCCCACCTGGAAACTTGAACTTTCATTACTTCCCACCTGGAAATCTTTGAGATCATTCTCCTCATCATCACCGAGATTTCTCCCAGATTCTGGTTCACAAATGTGAACCATTTCCTCTTCACCTCTAAGTCTTTCAACATACCTCAACCACCTCTTCAACAACCTTCACTTTCCTCTGGCCAACAATTTATGAATGGGCCACTTCACCTTCTTCTTCATGGGCCACTCATACACCCAATTCACCTTTGCATCCCACTGCATTTTAAATGCAAGCTTCTCCATTTGCACTCTTATCTCACTGAGCTCTTTGTCTATCTCAGCCTTGATTTTTTGCTGGTGGTCCTTGCCTTGACCACTCCTTTGGCCTTCAGTAGCCATCCTTCCCTTTTCCTCCTTCAAGAAGGAAACTGGTTCTTCTAGCTCTGCCCACCTGGCTGTTTACCATTGCTGCTCACCTTGCAAAAATATTTCACACAGAACGTCGATATTCTGACTTCCTTCACCTGCTTTCCACAGGAAAATTCCTGTTCCTGATACCACCTGATGATATCAAGTCATCATCTTCATTTCCTTCTGTCTGTTGTCCATAAGCAAGGCTCAACCTTCTGATTACCTCCATTGCCTACAGAACCCAAATCTGTACTTTGATACCACTTGATGGTGTGCATCAGAGTATTCTCTTTATCTACTGTACCTCTCTCTGCCTGCAGTCTACAGACAGAAAGTGGCTCTGATACCACTTGGCGCAGACCCCCTACCTCTGCCTCGACAGGGTCCGTTGGCCTCTCGATCAAGGATCGTTCATACACTTCCCTTTGAGCCAAGTGACTCCTTTAGTTCGCACTGGAACCTTCAACTCTGGATATATATCCATGGGTCCTTCCATGAAAACCTCGCCTGCGTGAACCAACAACAAGCACGATTCTTCCTTCCACGCAACCACGATGCTACGATCGTGGGTCACATAGAAAATTCTTTCGCGAATCGTGATTTCGGGAGTGTTCGCGTGATACAAACCCAACACTCTACATCCACGAAACCTCAAAACCCGATGTGGGGCCTCTCCTTAGGACCAAATCTGATGCCCCTGTGATCTCCTCGATCGACGGTCACGATCACGTCAAAATTTTGTGTTTCGCTAAATCTGTTGTGACTCCTCCTGACTCCTTCAATCCCCGAAACCTCGAAATGGGATAATAGGTCTCTGGTTGCTCCCTTATGCCTCAAATCATATGACCCCCTCTATGACCTAGGGCCAAACCTCAAAGCATTTTGGAACTTCGTGACTCACGAAGTCAAAAGACTCTCCACCTCAGATCCTTCGATCCCCAAAACCTTGAAATTATCAAAGCACCAGATCAACGACTCCTGGCACTCCAATATTCGACGGTCCAAATCTTCTCTTGCGAATTGGGACTTCACGTTTCATGAAGTTACAATGTAACTCCAATGTCTATCCTCTGAATCCCTGAATTCTGAAACTCTGAAATTCCTAAGCAGCCAGATCAATGGTCCTCGATGATCTGTGATTCGACGGTCGCTATTGAATCTTGATTTCACGATTCGAGATTTCTAATGACTGCACTCTTGACCTCCTCCAATAGCGAGTCATTGAAACGACGAACATTTTCCACGTGTGTTTTTCAATGGATGGATAGGATATTCTCGCGTCCTAGCTCCACGCTTATTCTCCCAAGCTCCGAAACCCCATTGGTTTCCGGATCTTCGCCACCTATCACTCACGATCCAACGGTTGAAGTGATTTTGCGATTTCGATGATCGCGAGTATTCGTTCTTCGTCACCCTTATATGCCTAAGTTTTGAAACCTTGATGGCTTCTGGATCTTCACCACCTGTCCTCCATAATAGACGGCTGGATGGTTCTCTTCACGGTTTCAGGATTTCGCGTATCGGGGTTATGGAGTGCAACCTCCTCTGCTCGTCCAACTCCCAATTCCTGACTTCATGAATATCCAAAGTTAATACATGTGCTCTTTGACTCTAGAACAATGGGTGTTGATCCACACCCTTAGATCTGATGACCCAGATCTGATCGCCTTCGGTGCATGCTTCTCATATCTGGACGATGGTCCAATGGTCCAACTTTTCTCCTCTATCCAATACAATGGTAGCTGTGCTCCTCCTA
The DNA here is from genome assembly GCA_032191745.1 of Picea mariana. Taxonomy (NCBI): domain Eukaryota; kingdom Viridiplantae; phylum Streptophyta; class Pinopsida; order Pinales; family Pinaceae; genus Picea; species Picea mariana. The sequence continues at coordinate 232,691 of JASDQU010101188.1, forward strand.
AGCTTTGTCCTTTCTCATAGACTTGGAAGAATTTGACCCTTCGAAGGTTCAACCTACGATTTATCTTCTGCGAGCCTTGCAACGTTAATCTCACATGCGTTCTTGAAACGCTGTCTCTCCCGAGCTTTGACAACTCTGAAACCTTGAGGGATTTCAAACCTTCTGCTCCTTTCTGTTGACACTCTGTGCACAAAGGAACTGTTCCTCCTAAGCTTCGGTACTTGGAATAAGTCCTATCTCGATGCACACTCCTTGTGCTTTAGCTGCTCAAACCTCTAAAGGTATCTGTCTCTTCTATCCCTCGAAGAGATGAAAGTGCCCTCCTCGCTACTTCCTACTCAAGCACACTTTGCTGAGTTTACAGAGTTTTCAATAACTCTATAAGTGTCTTCTCTACAAACACTCCTTCCCTCAGAACTCGAAAGAGAGTTCCTCTCATGCACTCTTTGCATTGGCTCGATGCCCACCTAGCAGAGCTTCTACAGAACCTTTAGTAGTTCTGTCTTCTCTCTGTGCCCTCCTCTGCATAGTCTTCACCTCCATAGTATTCAGTGACTTTGAGGCTTCTCCCTTGAGTTAAATGATTCCGCTGGTGCGCCCTTCTGGCACGTCCTTGCCTGAAATTGCAACATAACCTAGATGTGCACTCTTTTCACTGGCTCACAGAGTCCTCGACACTTTGTCATGCAACCACTTGCATTTGGCCACTAAGAACCCAGAGTGAAATCAAAGAACTCAGAGACAGTAAATTCTGTCTATCCCTACAGATGGAAACTAACATACATCTACAACATAAATGAACACACACATAGCCTTCATTCAAACACATAAACACACAAAGAATCAGATGCAGGAAAAACTTCTCTTTTCTCATTAACATATATGTTTGATTACAATGTGTACAAAGCTTCTGCATCATACTCCCTAGCTAGGAAAAAAACCATGATCTCCTGCTCATGAGCTTCCCAGCTCTGTTGAAATCCACCTGGATCCCAAGCTATCTTCTGGAGCTGTCCATCTTCTCCACTGCCTTGCTGCTGCTTCATCTTCCTTGCTGCTATGGAATGCTTCCTTATACTCATCTTCTCTTCCCGGGAAACTTCCTGTGATAACTTCACCATCAAAATCCTTATCTCCTCAATCACTTCTTCCAACTACTCAAATGGTTGGCTCTCCTCTTCATGCAACCTGCTCTATTGCATGTTCCCTTCACACAGATCCATGGGTAGATCAATATGATCCCCCATGATGTCTTCTCCATTTTTTGTGGCCTTGACTTGCCACTCTGCTACAGACTCCAACTCTGCAGTCTCCTCTTGACTGACCTAATGCTCAGTCACTTCCTTCGAAATTTTTGCTGCTGCCAGTTCTCCTTGCGCTGGTGCAACTCCAGCTTTCTCCAACTGCTCCCCAGACTGGAGTTTTGTGTCATCTTCTGCTATAGACCTCGGCACTGCAGTCATCATCTGTTCAGCTTCTTGGCTAAAACTTTTGAGCAATTTCTCCGAATGCACCTCTCCTGCAATCTGCATGACTGTCTGCTCATGGCAGTCATCTACTGGCCCTGGATTGTTCAACCAATCCTCCAACATATCTAACTCTTTTTCCCATGGAGTGAGCATCTTAACTGTGTGCTCTTCTTTTGCTATTGGGGAAGACATCAACATCTTCTCCATTTCTTCTTCCTCTTTGATAGTCTCTGTTAGTTGTCCTTTTTCTGCTGTTGCATCTACAACAGAATCCCTGGTCTCAATTGGGCTGTTTGGTAGGAATATATGAATTCCCCCAATGATCATAAAATTCCTCTGATCTTCCCTCTTTGTCAACACTCCTTGCTGATGGGAACTCTCAGCTGAGTTCATCTTCTCTCCCTTGCCCACCTGGAAAATTGGAATTTTTGTCCTGCCCACCTAGCAGTCTATGAGATCCGCCAATGATCCCATCTCATTGCCCACCTGGAAACTTGAACTTTTATTACTGCCCACCTGGTAGTCTTTGAGATCATTCTCCTCATCATCACTGAGATTTCTCCCATATTCTGGATCATAGATGTGAACCATTTCCTCTTCACCTCTGAGGCTTTCAACATACCTCAGCCACCACTTCAACAAACTTCACTCTCCTCTCGCTAAAAATTTCTGAATGGGCTACTTCACCTTCTTCTTCATGGGCCACTCATACACCCAATGCACCTTTTCATCTCGTTTCATTTTAAATGAAAGCTTCTCCATTTGTTCTCTTATCTCATCAAGCTCTTTGTCTGTCTCAGCCTTGATTTTCTGCTGGCGGTCCTTGCCTTGACCACTCCTTTGGCCTTCAATAGTTATCCTTCCCTTTTCTACCTTCAAGAACGCAACTGGTTCTTATAGCTTTGCCCACCTGGATGTTTACCATTGATGCTCACCTTGCAAAAATATTTCACACAGAACATCGGTATTCTAACTTCCTTCACCTATTATCCACAGGCAAATTCCTATTCCTGATACCACCTGATGATATCAAGTCATTACCTTCATTTCCTTCTGTTTATTATCCATAAGCAAGGCTCGACCTTCTGATTACCTCCGTTGCCTACAGAACCCAAATCTGTACTCTGATACCACTTGATGGTGTGTATCAGAGTATTCTCTTTATCTACTCTGCCTCCCTCTGCTTGTATTCTACAGACATAAAGTGGCTCTGATACCACCTGGCGCAGAGCCCCTACCTCTGCCTCTACAGGGTCCGTTGACCTCCCGGTCAAGGATCGTTCATACACTTCCCTTTGAGCCAAGTGGCTCCTTTAGTTCCCACTGGAACCTTCAACTCTGCATATATATCCATAGGTCCTTCCACGAAAACCCTACTTTCACGAACCAACACCAGGTGCGAGCCTTCCTCCCATGCGACCACAAGGCTACGACTGCGGGTCACACAGAAAAGTGTTTCGCGAGTCGTGATTTTGGCACTGTTGGCATGATACAAACCCAACACTCTACATCCACGAAACCCTGAAACCCGATGTGGGGCCTCTCCTCAGGACCAGATTTGACGACCCTGTGATCTCCTCGATCGATGATCATGATCGCGTTGCTATTTCGTGTTTTGTGAAATATGTTGTGAGTCCCCTTGACTCCTTCAATCCCAGAAACCCCGAAATGGGCTAATGGGTGTCTGGCTCCTCCCTTATTCCTCAAATCATATGATGCCCGCTATGACCTGGGGCTAAACCTCAAAGTGTTTTGGGACTTCGTGACTCGTGAAGTTGAAAGACTCTCCACCTCAGATCCTCCGATCCCCAAAACCACGAAATTCTCAAAGTGCCAGATCAATGGCTCCTGGCACTCCAAGATCCGATGGTCCAAATCTTCTCTCGCAAATCGTGACTTTACGTTTCACGAAGTTACGATGTAACTCCAACATCTATCCTTCAAATCCATGAATTATGAAACTCCAAAATTCCTAAGTAGCCGGATCAATGGTCCTCGATGATCTGTGATTCGACGGTCATGATTGAATCATGATTTCGCGATTCGAGAGTTTTGACAACACCACTCTTGAAATCCTCCAATAGCGAGTCAGGGAACCGCCAAACATTTTCCACATGTCTTCTATGATGGACGGCTAGGATCATCCCGCGTCCCAGCTCCATGATTATGCTCCCAAGCTCCGAAACCCCAACGGTTTTCGGATCTTCGCCACTTGTCACTCACAATCCAATGGTTGAAGTGATTTCACGATTTCAATGATCACGAGTATTCATTCTTCACCACCCTTATATGCCTAAGTTCTGAAACCCCGATGGCTTCCAGATCTTTGCCACTTGTCCTCCACAATAAACGGCTGGATGGTTCTCTTCGTGGTTTCAGGATTTTGTGTATCGGCGTTACGGAGTGCAGCCTCCTCTACTCATCCAACTCCCGATCTCGACTTCATCAATAGACAAAGTTAATACGTGTGCTCTCTGACTCTAGATCAATGAGTGTTGATCCATGCCCTCAAATCTGACAACCTAGATCTGATCGCCTTCAGTGCGTTCTTCTCATGTCTGGACGATGATCCAATGGTCCAACTTTTCTCCTCTATCCAATCCAATGGTAGATGTGCTCCTCCTGAGCTTTGTCCTTTCTCCTGGACTTGGAAGACTTTGACCCTTCGAAGGTTCAACTTCTGATTTATCTTCTGCGAGCCCTGCAACATTAATCTTGCATGCATTCTCGAAACGCTATCTCTCCTGAGATTTGACAACTTTGAAACCTCGAGGGGTTTCAAACCTTCTGATCCTTTCTTCTTACACCTTGTGTACAAAGGAACTGTTCCTCGCAATCTTTGAGACTTGGAATAATTCCTCTCTCGGTGCACACTCCTTGCGCTTTAGCTGCTCGAACCTCTAAAGGTGTCTGTCTGTTCTATCCCTCGAAGAGATGAAAGTGACCTCCTAGATATTTCCCACTCAAGCACACTTTGCTGAGTTTACAGAGTATTAATTAAATCTGTAAGTGTCTTCTCTACAAACACTCCTTCCCTCAGAACTTGAAAGAGATTTCCTCTCGTGCACTCTTTTCACTGGTTCGATGCCCACTTGGCAGAGCTTCTAGAGAACCTTTAGTAGTTTTGTCTTCTCTCTATGCCCTCCTCTACACAGTCTTCACCTCCAGAGTATTCAGTAACTCTGAGGCTTCTCCCTTGAGTTAAATGATTCCGCTGGTGTGCCTTCCTAGCATGTCCTTGTCTGAATTCGCAATAGAACCCAGATGTACACTCTTTGCACTGGCTCACATAGTACTCAACACTCTGTCATGCAACCCCTGCATTTGGCCACTAAGAACCCAGAATGAAATCAAAGAACTCACATATAGTAAATTCTATCTATCCCTGTAGATAGAAACTAACATATATCTACAGCATAAATTAACACACAGATAGCCTTCATTCAAATACATAAACACACAAAGAATCATATGGAGGAAAAAACTGCTCTTTTCTCATTAACATAAATGTTTGATTACAATGTGTACAAAGCTCCTGCATCATACTCCTCAGATAGGAAAAAAAACATGATCTCCTTCTCATGAGATTCCCAACTCTGTTGAAATCCACCTAGATCCAAAACTATCTTCCAGAGCTGTCCATCTGCTCCACTTCCTTGCTGTTGCTTCATCTTCCCTGCTGCTATGGCATGCTTCCTTCTTCTCAACTTGTCTTCACTGGCAACTTCCTGTGCTGACTTCAGCATCAACATCCTTATCTCCTCGATCACTTCTTCCAGCTACTCAAATGGATGGCTCTCCTCTTCATGCAACCTGCTCTGTTGCATGTTCCCTTCACACATATCCATGGGAAGATCAATCTGATCCCCCATGTTGTCTTCTCCATTTCTTGTGGCCTTGACTTGCCACTCTGCTGCATCCTCCAACTCTGCAGTCTCCTCTTGACTGACCTGATGATCAGTCACTTCCTTTGACAGTTTTGTTGCTGCCAGTTCTCCTTGCACTGGTTCAACTCCAGCTTTCTCCAGCTGCTCCCGAGACTGGAATTTTGCGTCATTTTCTGTTGTAGACCTCAGTGCTATAGTCATCATCTGTTCATCTTCTTGGCTGAAATTTTTGAGCAATTTCTCTGAATTCTCTTCTCCTGCAATCTGCATGATTATCTGCTCATGGAAGTCATCTACTGGCTCTGGATTGTTCAACCAATCCTCCATCATCTCTAAATCCTTCTCGCATGGAGTGAGCATCTTAACTGCATGCTCTTCTTTTGTTGTTGGGGAAGACATCAACATCTACTCTATTTCTTCTTCCTCTTTGACAATCTCTGTTAGTTGTCCTTCTTCTGCTGTTGCACCTGCAACACATTCCCTGGTCTCAACTGGGCTGTTTGGTAGGAATATCCAAATTCCCCCATTGATCAGAACATTCCTTTGATCTTCCCTCTTTGTCAACACTCCTTGCTGATAGGAACTCTCAGTTGAGTTCATCTTCTCTCCCTTGCCCACCTGGAAAATTTGGATTTTTTTCCTACCCACTTGGCAGTCTATGAGATCCTCCAACGATCCCATCTCATTTCCCACTTGGCAAGTTGAACTTTCATTACTGCCCACCTGACAGTCTTTGAGATCATTCTCCTCATCATCACTGAGATTTATCCAAGATTCTGGTTCACATATGTGAACCATTTCCTCTTCACCTCTGATGTTTTCGACATACCTCAACCACCTCTTCAACAACATTTTCTTTCCTCTGTGCAACAATTTCTGAACGAGCCAGTTCACCTTCTTCTTCATGGGCCACTCATACACCCAATGCACCTTTGCATCCCGCTGCATTTTAAATGCAAGCTTCTCCTTTTGTGCTCTTATCTCGCTGAGCTCTTTATCTGTCTCAACCTTTCTTCTCTGTTGGCGGTCCTTGCCTTGACCACTCCTTTGGCCTTCAGTAGCCATCCTTCCCTTTTCCACCTTCAAGAAAGCAACTAGTTCTTCTATCTCTACCCACCTGGCTGTTTACCACTGCTGCTCACCTTGCAAATATCTTTCACACATAACATTGATTTTCTGCCTTCCTTCATCTACTGTCCATAGGAAAATTCTTGTTCCTGATACCACCTGATGATATCAAGTCATCACCTTCATTTCCTTCTGTCTGTTTTCCATAAGCAAGTCTCGACCTTCTGATTACTTCCGTTTCCTACAGAACCCAAATCTGTACTCTGATACCACTTGACGGTGTGTATCAGAGTATTATCTTTATCTACTCTGCTTGCAGTCTACAGACATAAAGTGGCTCTGATACCACTTGGCGTAGACACCCTACCTCTGCCTCGGCAGGGTCCGCTGACCTCCCGGTCAAGGATCATTCATACACTTCCCTTTGAGCCAAGTGGCTCCTTTAGTTCCCACTAGAACCTTCAACTCTGCATATATATCCATAGGCCCTTCAACGAAAACCCCTCTTGCATGAACCAACACTAGGCGCGAGCCTTCCTCCCACGTGACCACGACGCTATGACCGTGGGTCACACATAAAAGTGTTTCGCGAATCGTGATTTCAGGAGTGTTGTCGTGATACAAACCCAACACTTTGCATCCATGAAACCCCGAAACCCGATGTGGGGCCTCTCCTCAGGACCAGATCTGATGGCCCTGTGATCTCCTCGATCGACGATCATGATCACGTCGCTATTTCTCATTTCGTGAAATCTGTTGTGAGTCCCCTTGACTCCTTCAATCCCCAAAACCCCGAAATGGGCTAACAAGTCTCTGGCTCCTCCCTTATCCCTCAAATCATATGAGCCCCACTATGACCCGGGGCCAAACCTCAAAGCGTTTCGGGACTTCACGAATCACGAAGTCGAAAGACTCTCCACCTTAGATCCTCCGATCCCCGAAATCCCAAAATTCTCAAAGTGCCAGATCAACGGTTCCTGACACTGCAAGATCAGACGATCCAAATCTTCTCTCGTGAATCGGGACTTCACGTTTCGCGAAGTTATGATGTAACTCCAATGTCTATCCTCCGAATCCCTGAATTCTAAAACTCCAAAATTCCTAGGCAGCCAGATAAATGGTCCTCGATGATCTTTGATTCGACGGTCACGATTGAATCACGATTTCATGATTTCGGAGTTCTGATGACTCCACTCTTGAACTCCTCCAATAGCATGTCAGTGAAACACCGAATATTCACCACGTGTATTCTCTGATGGATAGCTAGGATCGTCCCACGTCCCAGCTCCATGCTTATTCTCCCAAGCACCGAAACCCCAACGGTTTCTGGATCTTCGCCACCTGTCACTCACAATAGATGGCTGGATGGCTCTCTTTGCGGTTTTGGGATTTCACGTATCTGGGTTATGGAGTGCAACCTCCTCTACTTGTCCAACTCTTGATTCTCAACTTCACGAATAACCAAAGTTAATACATGTKCTCTTTGACTCTAGATCAACGAGTATTGATCCACGCCCTTAGATCTGATGACCCAGATCTGATCGCCTTCGGTGCATGCTTCTCCTTTCTGGGCGATGATCCAATGGTCCAACTTTTCTCCTCTATCCAATCCAACGATAGCTGTGCTCTTCCTGTTCTTTTTCCTTTCTCCCAGACTTGGAATACTTTGACCCTTCGAAGGTTCAACCTCTGATTTATCTTCCGCGAGCCCTGCAACGTTAATCTCGCATGCATTCTTGAAATGTTGTCTCTCCTAAGATTTGACAACTCTGAAACCTCAAGGGGTTTCAAACCTTCTACTCCTTTCTGCTGAAACCCTGTGCACAAAGGAACTGTTCCTCCTGAGCTTCGGTACTTGGAATAAGTCCTCTCTTGGTGCACACTCCTTGCACTTTAGCTGCTCGAACCTCTAAAGGTCTCTGTCTCTTCTATCCCTTTAAGAGATGAAAGTGCCCTCCTGGCTACTTCCCACTCAAGCACACTTTGCTAAGTTTACAGAGTCTTCAGTAACTCTGTAAGTGTCTTCTCTACAAACACTCCTTCCCTCAGAAATCAAAAGAGAGTTCCTATCGTGCACTCTTTTCACTGGATTGATTTCCACCTGGCAGAGCTTCTACAGGACCTTCATTAGTTCTGTCTTCTCTCTGTACCCTCCTCTACACAGTCTTCACCTCCAGAGTATTCAGTAACTCCGAGGCTTCTCCCTTGAGTTAAATGATTCCGCTGGTGCGCCCTCCTAGCACGTCCTCGCCTGAATTCGCAAAAGAACCCAGATGTGCACTCTTTGCACTGGCTCACAGAGTCCCCGACACTCTGTCATGCAACCCCTTGAATTTGGCCACCAAGAACCCAGATTGAAACGAAAGAACTCACTGTTGGCCCTTGACCAAGTTTTGAAGTTACTTTGTCATATTTGACCATTTTTGGGRCTTCGACAGCCTATCGAAGATAAAGCATCAGAAGAAGCAGAGATCAAGGGATCTTGGCCCACTTTTGGGCCCCTTTTTGGGTTTTGGGAATATGTAATGGGAAAGGGATGTCTTCCCRTGGGTTTACCCACGTTTAGGCCCACTTTTGTAATGTATGAATAAAAATATAGGCAAAGTAAGTAGGGCGATGGATCGACATCTATGTGATGTCAGGCCAAAAAGCTAAGAGTTAATAGATTTTGTAAGTGCTCTGTGCATGACTGTAAGAGGCTGAGTGCAAGCCATTGTAAGAAGTTGTAGAAGGATTTGTGCTATAGCTCAAGGAAGAAGGAGCTAGCGAGCTGCACATATATTTTGTCCTATGTGAAGTAGGGTTTTGGTGTCTCTGTGCTGTAATCGATTGAAGACACTAATAAAGAAGAAGAGTTGGTGGACATAGCCCTAGGACGTGGGTGAACCACGTAAATCTGTGAGTTATGATTTGTGCTTGGATTTGATGTGTTTATCTCTTGCTAAGTGCTTTGATATATTTAGATAGATCTATTTATTCTTTGTGCTTCTTAGATGTGTATGAATGTTAGATCTGATATGTGTGAAGATGCTTAGTGCTGATCCAGAATCTGATCTGTTCTACTATTTCTAAGTGCTGAAATACTTTAGATCTCAGTAAGTGTTGTGATGCTCTGTGCTATCTGTGAAGTATAATAAGGGTTGAATATCAATGAATGATCGTTGCTAAGTGCTCTGTACGAGATATAATCATAGATATGTGTCCCAGCTAAGGTTGCAGACACATGAGTCTTGAAACCACCCCTGCCTCTACCTCGGGTGAGACTTCATTTGATTCGTAGGTGTTGCCGAAAGGGCCGGTAGTTAGGGTTTTGTTGGTGCTCTATTGTAGCGTTGAACCCTGGGTCTACCCCTGTGCCAACAAATGGTTCCGTTGCCGGGATTCATCCTGAAACTATGGAATCTCTATGCCCTAGTGTGTAGTAATCTACTTGATCTGAAAAGCTCTGTGCTAAATAAATATGATAGATCTGAAGAAAAGAAGAGAGATCCGAACGCTTTGTGCTCTAAGAAAGGTTAAAGTGGAAGTTTCTGAAGAAAAGAGGTCAGATCTGAAGAAAAGAGGTAAGATTTGTAAGGTCTGTGCTCTGATAAAGGTAAGAAGAGTTAAAAGTTTTTAGATCTGGAAGCTTTATGATCTGCAAAAGTAAAATAAGTGAATTTTTTTGTTTCTAGAGTATGGATCTAGGTATGTTTGATAGATTCTATCCTAGTTTGAAAACTAGGGCTCTGATAGATGAAAGAAAATTTTATATGAGTATATATGATAAGAATAATGATAGATATGTCATACCTATGCATAGAAAGAATGTTTGGACTAACCAATGGATGCAGGATCCTAGAAAGATTTTTTTGCAGGCTAGCTACCATGATCCTAGTGCGTAGTATATAAAAGGCTGGGGATCATTTAAAAGAAAGAGAGGAATAACCCTATGTTACAGTTGCAGAAGGTCAGGACACCTTGCTAAAGAATGTCTTGGTGGAAGATCTAGTTGTCTCTGTTGTCAAGCTATGGACCATGAGGTATTGGATTGTCCTAGAATGATTGCTAAACTTGAATAAATGAATATGAATCAAGAAAACCCTAATATAGATCCAGAAACCGTGGATGAAACCTCGAAAGAACCAAAGAAGGTATTGATACAAATGAAATAAACCTTGAATGACCACTGACATGTCAGGCTACCAGAGATTTTTAAAGAGAAAGAACACATTGAAGCTAGAATAGGGGACTTCGACATTGACTCTATCCTTGATGAAGAGACACAAGTGAAAATTATGACAGAAAGAACTTGGGAAACTATAGGTAAGCCTGATATGATCCCTTCACTAGGAGGAATATGACTATTCAGAGGAAAATTGATGATGTTATGTGGAAAGATTGCTCAGATACCTATGATAGTCAATGGAACTTCGACAAAGGAAGATTTTGAGATTATTAGATTCATTGAAGACAATACCCCATTTACCATGTTACTGGGAAAACCTTGGATTGATAGCTATCAAGCCAGACGAAAGGAAGAAGAAGAAGTTTTGGAACAGAAGAAGCAAGGGTTAAAATATTCTATGACCAGAAAGATCACGCAGCTCCTTGAAGAACAAAAGAACATATCAAAGCTATTTTACACCAGAAACCCCGATGTCGAAGCCACAAGAATATTGAAGGACTCACAAAATACTGAAGTACTTATCCCAGATAAATAAGAAGTGTTACCCCTGAAGGGATCTCAACAATGTGAAGTGATTATGTCCAAGGAAAATAAGAATCAGAATGGAAGAGAATCACCAAGATGAAGCTCACTAGAAAGAAGGCTAGGAAGCTAAGTAAAAAGAGAGCTAAGATTGACAGGCTACATAATATTCCAGAGGGAACCTCGCAGAATGGGAAACTTACATAAATTGAACTTTTTCAAGATATCAGACCAACGAAATAGGCCACTTCGCCGAGGTGAAGCAATATAGCCGTTGGGAGCTGATATAACCATTCGACTGCCACTCTAAACGGGTTGAAAATCATTAATGGTTCACCACTAGACCGTTGGACCGCACCTTAATGGGTCGAACAAAGTTAATGGAGGCTCATAACCATTACAAGCAAACCGTTTCCAAGTTGCCTACTTATACCATCGTGCCATGCATGGAGAATAATTTTGCTAATTGAGAATTTGAAGCCCACAGCTGTATACAGTGACCATCATGATCTTGTTAGTGTCACAGCTCATTGTGATCCTGACTACTTATCCAGAGCGTGTATGTCCATAGAGCTCACCGTCGAAGAAGAAAATACGACATAATTTCTGATAGATTTAATGACTGAAAGAACCATGTTGGGAAGAGAATTGTCCACAGGTGTACAGGCATCATCGACACGAGGAGTGCAGGCCTCCCCGTCGATCGCTTGAGCTGGCCCATCCTGACCGACTGGCGAAAAGAGAACTAAGCATCGAGACGATATTGCGAATGCCAAGATTATTCCGAGCATTTTTCCCACTTACCTGCCACCCCTGAGCGGTGAGATCAATCAGGACAGTGTACCCTGAGAGTTTGAGTACCCGTTAATCACTGCGTACCTCCCGAAAGGAGTGCGTGCAGTTCGCACTGACCAGGATAAGCTCATTGCATTGAAGTTTAGTGACTTCGACCTAGGCGACATAAAGGTTTATAGTATGCTCACACCTTATAAATACCCGACGAAGAGAAAGGGTAAAAACTCGAAGATTGTCCCTCAACAATGGACTATGGACCTCACACAGTTCACTTTGCTGAACGTAAAGAAGATCCCCCATTTCAGAAGGCACTAGGAAGTCAATGCCTGCATTAAGCTACTGCTGTCGAGCTATCATGGCAGCTACTTGTGGCTAAACCTCTGGATCATGATTGATCCAACGCTAATCCATAGGATCATAGGGTTGAGCATGCAAGGCCCCAACCCACAGGAATTTTACCTTGGAGAGACCATAGATTGAGCCTTATCACATAAGATTAAAGAAACTTATGGCAATGTCGAGAAGGGCATGCGAGGCTATAAAGTAGATTCTATTCAGAATGGCACAGTGTGCCTCACCTGTCAACTCATTGCAGAGAAGTTGGTACAGAAGAACAGACCAACCCAGGTAACCGTGTTTGTGGTAGACCTCGCAGGGAAGTGCGCAAAAAGATTACACATGAACTGGGCAAAGTGCTTAGTGAACCAGTTGGAACTGGATTGTCGGGAAGCGCAAGACCAAGGGTATGAGTTTCATTTTAGTTGGTTGCTCATCTTGATCGCGTTCATCGCATGGGAGATACCAGAAGGTGCGACCTTCCCAGATACAGAACCCTTTGAACCACTGAATGCGAAGTTCAGTACGCTGTGGTACTCCAACGACATGAGAAAGCAGTGGAAATCCAACACCATCTTCCACATTTACTACAATCAGCTGAAGGCCGCAATCTAGTCTACGCCTTGCATCACTACGAACCCGCTTTACAAATTCAGGCCATCGATGAAGTTCAGTGCAGATCGCCACTTCATCTACATCACACCGTGCGCCAATGAGCATCACCAAAAGTTGTAGTCCTACTACAAGTTGACAAAGGAATATCTAGAAGAGATTACTAAGGAGTGGTCAACAGACCTCCTCATCTCAACCGACCCCATGAAGCTCTCTGATATTGATAGTCCTGAAGAAGTGCGCAATACACCTGGACCAAGCACAACAAAGAAGAATGAGGATGCTCAAGACGTCGACAGTACAACCATGAATACTGATTCCACTTCGCAAGGAGGTAATGGTGTAGAGATAGGGGACATCGAAGTCAAGCAAAAGAATGGCGAGGCTACCCCACCTAGAGAGGAGGAGGACCCCTCCAAGAAACAAAAGGTTTCCCCATCAAAGCCCACATCTAGAAAGAAAGCCAAGGAAACCAAAACCAAGTTTGAAACCACCCTAACATTGGACGATTTCAACTTCATTGTCGTTGTGCTGAATGACGCTTCACTGGAGATAGCAGAGAAATAGGAAGCCAAGCAGGAGGAGGTATTCAGTCGGATCAAGGTTGAGTTTCAAGAAGTGCAACAGGCACTCCAGTCTAGCCATGCAGTTTCTACTATGCCTCTACCAGCAGAAACATCATAAATGGGAGATGAGCTAGCTCAACTCCACAGGATTGCTGACATGGTCAAAGTTCACCTTCGACGAGCTCAAGAGGAAAAAACACAAGCCACATAGGCTTTGGCACAAGCACAAGAAGCTATGTTATAATAGAGCAGTAATGCAGAATGAGAGAAGCTCTCTATGCAGGAGAAATTTGATGAAGAGAAAGCAGAGCTACAACAAAGCAAGGGACAACTGCTCACTGAACAACTTGAGGTCAATGAAAGGGTCAACATAGCACTCTGCTCTATGACAATAGTCAAAGTATAGACTGAGGACCAAACTCCACAGTAGGTGACACAGTTAGAAGAGGTGATCCAAAAGCTATAGCAATGCATCACGGTTCTAGAACTCCGCACTATGCCCAAAACCCTGCAAGAGATAAGAGACCAACGAGAGGCAAATTCTTGAAGAATAGTTGATAGAATCAAAGCTATTGCCTTGGAGTGCAAGCAGTTAAGTAACGAGATCTCCCAAACTTATGAAAACCTTACAGAGAACCCATAACTATAGGCGTTGGAGTCGGAGCTCCAGGAAGAAAAACAACATGCGGATATGCTACAAACGTAGATGAAGGCCCTGTCAGCTGTAGAAAGGATGAAGCGTTCTCATGAAAAACACACATCTCAACAAAAGATTCACATACTTCAAAGTAAAGTAATTGAGGTCACTCAACGAATCCAACCCATGTAGGATAAGGCATGCATGTTATTTTCGAAGATCGAAACCCAAGGAGCAGAGCTAGAACAGGTCGTCATCTCAGCAGAGAACGCCTCAACGAACCAGTAAACGATGCAATAATCCAGGAGTTCACTGAACAAGAGACCAAAACAAAGCAGCAAGTCGAAGCAGCTCAAGCCAAGCTCGAGGCATTCGAGGCAGAATTGTCCAGATTGAAGTGACTCGGGATGAGTCATAGGTGAGTGTTGGGGGCCTGTTGGCCCTTGACCAAGTTTTAAAGTTACTTGGTCATATTTGACCATTTTTGGGACTTTGACAGCCTGTCAAAGATAAGTTCTAGACGAAGCAGAGATCAAGGGATCTCGGCCCACTTTTGAGCCCCTTTTTGGGTTTTGGGAATATGTAATGGGAAAGGGATGTCGGCCCGTGGGTTTACCCATGTTTAGGCCCACTTTTGTAATGTATAAATAAACATCTAGGTGGAGTAAGTAGGGCGATGGATCGACATCTATGTGATGTTAGGCCAAAAATCTAAGTGCTAATAGATTTTGTAAGTGCTCTGTGCATGAATGTAAGAGGTTGAGTGCAAGCCATTGTAAGAAGTTGTAGAAGGCTTTGTGGTATAGCACAAGGAAGAAGGAGCTAGCGAGTTGCATAGATCTTCTGTCCTATGCGAAGTAGGGTTTTGGTGGCTCTGTGCTGTAATCGATTGAAGACACTAATAAAGAAGAAGAGTTGGTGGACGTAGCCCCAGGATGGGGGTGAACCACATAAATCTGTGTGTTATTCTTTGTGCTTGGTTTTGATGTGTTTATCTCTTGCTAAGTGCTTTGATGTATTTAGATAGATTTATTTATGCTTTTTTCTTCTTAGATGTTTATGAATGTTAGATCTGATATGTGTGAAGATGCTTAGTGCTGATCTAGAATCTGATCTATTCTACTATTGCTAAGTGTTGAAATACTTTAGATCTCAGTAAGTGTTGCGATTCTCTGTGCTATCTACGAAGTATAATAAGGTTTGGATATTGATGAATGATTGTTGCTAAGTGCTTCGTATGAGATATAATCACAGATATGTGTCCCAAATAAGGTTGCAGACACCTGAGTCTTGCAACCACCCTTGCCTCTACCTCGGGTGAGACTTCATCTGCTTCGCAGGTGTTGCTGAAAGGGTCGGTAGTTAGGGTTTTGTTGGTGCGCTATTGTAGAGTTGAACCTCGGGTCTGCCCCTGTGACAACACTCACAGACAATAAATTATTTCTATCCCTGCAGATGGAAACTAACATACATCTACAACATAAATGAACACACACATAGCATGCATTCAAATACATAAACACACAAAGAATCATATGCAGGAAAAACTGCTCTTTTCTCATTAACATAAATGTTTGATTACAATGTGTACAAAGCTCCAACTGCTACAGAGTCTCGACTCTCTCTCTCTCTCTCTCTCTTCTTCTTATCCCAGTCTCATCTATAGTCTTCCTAACTCATGAAAACATAAAACAAGATCTTTTACAAAGAGGGGCTCCTCAAGCTCTTCCCTCCATCTCACCTACTCTCATAAATTACATTCAATTACATTCAATGGCTATCTAGTTCAGATTGGATCTAGATCTTCAACTTGTCAACCATTTAAGGTGACACTAACTCTTGCCTACACAATGACATGGATTTGGCTATCCCAGGCTTACAAACATTTATTACAAATTTGCAATTTGAAAATGAGAGGGCTGACGCCTCTCTCCTCCATGAATGCACTCTGAATGTGCTGGATGGATAGTGCGTTGTTGAAGTGGAGTGATGTTCCTGCATCACGAAGTATGCATCTGGATGTTCAATTCTCAAAATTGTCTCACTTATCAACAAACTCTTCAAGTGTTGAAAATTCCTTGCACAATCCAGAGTCCATTCAAATCACACACCTTTATTTTGCAAAGATGTAATTGGATGCGTAATCTGAGAGAATAATTCAATAAAACTTTTGTAGTACTCTGCCAGTCCCATAAAGGACCTTACCTCTATGAAATTTCTTGGTGTCGGCTATTCCTCAATGACTTTTATCTTTTTAGGATCCACAACTATTCCTTCCTAGGAAATAATATGACCCAAATAATGAATCTGTCGCTGATAAAATGAACACTTGCTCAACTTCACATAAAGTTGATGCTCCCTCAATACCTGTAGTACCATCCTCAAGTGCCGCTCATGTTCTTCTTCGTACTTTGAGTAAATAAGTATGTCATCCAAAAATACAATGAAAAACTTATCTAAATAACTTTTGAGAACTCCATTCATCAAACATATGAAGACAACTAGTGCATTTGACAACCCAAATGGCACCACTGTAAAATTGTAATGACCATACCTTCTTCTAAAGGAAGTATTACTGATGTCTTCTTCCTTAATTCTCACTTGGTGATATCTGCGCGCCCCACAACTAATCAAAGAGGTCATCTATCCTTGGAAAATGATACTTATTCTTTACTCTTACCTTGTTCAATTGACTGAAGTCGATACAATGTATCAATGTACCATCGTTCTTCTTCAAGTACAATACTGGGGAACCCCAAGGTGACACACTTGGGCATATATACCCCTTCTTCAAAATCTCTTTAATTTGCATATGAAACTCCTTCAATTCTGGCGTACCCATCATATAAGGAGTCTTGAATACAGGTGCTGCTCCCAACATCAAATTTATGGAGAAATCAATATCTCTTTTCAGAGGAAATCCCAACATCTCTTTAAAGACATCCTCTTACTCTTTCAATACTGCACAATATTCAACACTTGGCACTTTATCCTTAGGTTCCTCTTCCATGTGCGTTGCAAATACTTGACATCCTTTCCTATAACTTTTCTTTAATTGCAAGGTTGAAACTTATCTGATATTCACAACTTTTAGAATTCATTAAATTGTTCTTAAGTTCCCTTCCTCATCCAAGCAAGTGAATTCCTTATTGTAACAATCTAGGGCAACATGGTGCTCATCCAACCAATCCATACCAATGAGGCAATCATACAAACCCAAAGGTATGATATTCAAATTAGCTTTTGTGCATAGTCCATTCGTCTCCATTGGAAATGGCTTAACCATATCGTTAATTTTCCTTTTTACTCCTGTAGTTAACTGCACCAGCCAAGGTTTTCCACACTTTATTCTCAGAAAATGGAATCTTTCCACCATCCGAGGATCTAGATAACTATGAATAGCTCCCAAGTCAATTAAAATAGCAATGGGTTGGTCATTAATCTTACCCTCCACCTCGATCGTGTGCAACTGAAACTCAACCTACTTGTTATCCAGGGATACGTAAATCTTTGGCACATTTATGCTCATATCCTCAACCATCACAACTTCCCTTACACTATGCACAATCCTTTCTTTATCACCTCGTTGAGGGAAATATCTGCACATATGATCTTCGCCACAATTCCAACATTGAATAGATTGTTGCCATGGATTTTTCCCCACTGTCTCTGATATTCTGGGCTCCTTAGGAGTTGGTTGTCCTTGCAAAATATTTATGAAAAAATGATGGCTTAGCTCCCTTCTTCTTCTGATCCACCTTGCTTTTCATCTTGTCTTCCCAAGCCTTTGGGAAAGTTGGTCTTCTCCTTTGCTGCTCATAAAGACATGTAGCGTGCCTTATAGTTTCCTCCAATATCTTAGGGTCATCATATTGTATCTTGTCACTGATAAATGAGGGAAACTCACTCAAGTACCTCTGAATTTCAACTTTCTCATCCTTGATGAATGCGACATATTTCAACAACTCTAAGAATCTTCTTTCATACTCATATATCATCATACTCCCAAGCTTAAGTTCGAATAACTCCTTCATTTTCTTGTCATAGTACCGGTTGGTTAAGTATTTCTTTTGAAAATACCTCTTGAACTCCCTCGAAGTAAATTTCTTCTCATCAATGTGTTTCACTTACACAAACTGATCCCACCACATTGATGCCTCTCCTTTTAATTGATAGATAACATTTCTTCCTTCTACCCATGCAAAATAATTATGTATCTATAAGTACTTCCTCATACCCAACACCCAGGTCTCCGCATATTCATCCTTCTTGTGCTCCTCATCAAAGGTAGGAGGTTTGATCTTATTCATTTCTCCTTGTATCTCATCCACCCAAGTCATTCTCTTATGATTTTTGATAGGATATGGACTTGAACTTATGTGCACTTTCCTAAAAGAATGCTTTGGTGAGTGTTTATGATTCCTATCAACACTCCTTTCCTTTCTTCTTTTCTCATCATGAGACCTATGACTTATTAACCTACTTGTCTCTGTTTCCTTATCCATTTTATTTTCTATTCTCTCTAGGCTCCACATCAATTTGACATTAAAGTCATCTTGTTTCTCCTTGGCTCTCATAAGCCTTTCATTATTTCCCTTATAACTTTGTACATCTTTTTGCAATCCCTTTATGGTTTCTACCAAGTTCATGTGATCCTCCTTGGATTCTGTACCATCAACACTCAAACCGACATACAAATACCTGAATTCATCGTCAGGACTATAAGTCCTCTGCACATCTTCCATGCTTTTGACCTTCTACACTAATTGTGTTTTGCTCTAATCGCTGATGAAAAATGTGCAGAAAACAAGATTTGTTAGGTGAATTCATGAGACAAGTTCATGAAAACTCTGCACCAACTTGTCAAAATCCTTCTTCCGAAGCCCATATGTGCACTGGTATTCAACACATGCCAATGCGTGATGTCAACACTTAGCATGTACACTGCGTATCAATAATGCACATGCACCACAAATTTGTTTCGCACAGCCCCAAAACTTTGGTGCACACACCCACACACCATTGTTTACTACGTAGTTCTAGTGCCTCACTCTGCAATATCATGAAAATAACATGCACATCTGCACATTCTTACTTAATGCATGTTAAATTTGGTAGCATCGACAATCATTCTCCCATGAGAGGCCATATGGGCCACCCTGAGGCTAGCTAGGGAGATTTGGAGAATCAACCAGTCTTGTGAGGTATTGAAAAAATCCAAGGGGAATGTACAACCTCTGTGAGTCAAACCAAAAGTTAGGATGAGTGAGATGCTATATGATCTTGTGAGTCTAGCCAAAGAAAAGGTAGAAGCTTTGTATGTCTAAGACAAAAGTCAAGATGTAAGTCTAATGCAAAATTTAGGGGGAACATACAACCTCTTTGAGCATAAACAATCTAGTGCAAAAGTTAGGGGGAACATACAAGATTTGTGAGCATATACATACTAGTGAAAAAGTCAGGGGGAATGTACAACCTCTGTGAGCCTAGTCAAGTCTTGTGATCCATGAGCAAAAGTCAAGTTATCTAGCAAAAGTTGGGTTGAACATAAAATTCCTATGAGCTAGAAACAAACAATCTTCCTGATATTGCAAATGATGTAAATGTATTGATCTAGTGCGTTGGCACGTGTAATACCATCCATCATGAATAAATTCGAATTTCCTTAAGTCGTGTTGAATGTCAAGGCTGAGTTGTCAAACTCAAGTTGTATGTCTGGTCAAATTCAAGTTGGAAAGTCTTGTTGCATGTTGCATGTTTTATGAATTTCTAGTTGCATGTTATGTTGCATGATCACATGCATGTCTAGTTGCATGTTGCATGCATGACATGTGCATGCTGAGTTAGTTTGCATGCATTGTCAAGTCAAGGGCGAGTTGTAACTGAAGTCTCAAGTCTAGTTC
The DNA here is from genome assembly GCA_032191745.1 of Picea mariana. Taxonomy (NCBI): domain Eukaryota; kingdom Viridiplantae; phylum Streptophyta; class Pinopsida; order Pinales; family Pinaceae; genus Picea; species Picea mariana. The sequence continues at coordinate 252,654 of JASDQU010101188.1, forward strand.
TAAATTCAAACTAAAGTGTAACGTTGAGTTATGCCAAGCATGCAAGCAAGTTTCTAATTTGACCCCTCTCCTTCTCCTCTCCACTCCTTTTTAAGAAAAGGTCGACGCCTCATTCTTCACATAGGTTATGCAACGTGAGGGTGAAAGGCGACTAGTTTTTTATTAGTTCTGGTATATATCTCTGTTAGCAGGCTGCACATATATATTAGTTAACAGGCTAGACATATATATATATCAATTAGCAGGCTGCATAGATATCATTTGGAAGGCAACAAATATTTCTGTTAGAGGGCAGAAAAATACATCCACAGTGCTGGTGTATATTAGTCCAGAAAAGAGGCTTATAACAGTCCATAACAACAACTAACATAAATCCATAGGAGGCTACTATAACAATCCATATAGGCAACGAATATCAGTACACAGGAGGCTGCTATAACAGTCCACAACATGGCACAATATTAGTCCATTTTAGGGCTGTGTATCAGTCCAATAACAGGCAACAATATCAGTCCATTAAAGGGCAACATATTAGTCCAAGAAGGAAGCGAGTTACACCTTCAATGATGGTCTATAATAGGAGCTTATAACAACAAAGTCTCTAAGTAGTATACAGTCAGGTTAGAGTCATTGGAAAGCTCTTTAAGAGCAAATTTTTCATGGTGGATATTTTGTAAGTGGTCATACATTATCTTTGCAATAAAGGAAGTTTGTTTGCTGGGTTTTCCTCCCTGTATAGGGTTTTGCCTAGGGTACGTATGGTGTGAAAATGCATGTTGGTTATTCTCTATGGTTTTTACTATTCATTTTTTATTATGCATCAAGAATCTAAGTTAAAAGTACAGTAAGAATTCAAAGAAGTACTTACAGTATTAAATCAAGCTCATAATTTAACAATGCGCACCAACACCGTGCTGAAATTCCAAATTTAGCCACTTACCAGTGCAAATTTTTCGTTCTGTAGAACTCAACTCATGAAAGCTCATTGTTTAAACTGGAGCTCTGATGCTTCTTGTTGACCTTTGGACTATATAAGTCCAGTGTTGAACTAATATATTTGATACTAGAATGTAACATCCCCAACCTTCTCTGGTTGGGACACGTCACACACTTCTCCCAATGTGTGATCTAATACCACAATGTAACATCCCTAACCACCCTAGGCTGATCCATGTCACACAACTGCAACTTTTGTAGCTCTGAATAAACCAAACTGTAACATTCCCAACATACTGCTGAGCAATACTACTCCAAAAATTCACTGTGCAGATTCTATACTAAACTCTAGTCCACACAATATCACTTGAAGTAATGCGCTCGACCTAAAACCAAGATGAACCACACTAATTTACTCCTTTTAACACAACTTTATGCAACGAAAGTAACTCAAACAATTGCATACGAGTACATTGATTACACAACATAACTGTGCTCACAACCACCCTACCGTCACATGCCAATTCTGATTTCCTCATGTGCGGGGTCTAGTTCCCTATGTGCACACACAAATTCCATCCTCCTATGTAGATAGGCTACCTTCCTGTGCACTCGACCATTCAATCCTTGCCTCTGAGAATCATAACCAAAATCACAAGGTTAACTTAACAAGCAAGACTATCATCAACTAACATACCCATGCTCGACTACAATAATGACTATTAGCACCATAGTTACATGTGCAAGCAACATTAGACAAAATAACAAAAATTACTTATATGCGACAACATACAAGAATTAACCCATCTCAAGCATAGATAAACAAGCACACAATAAATGAGACAAGCACAATAAGAACACTTATATTTTATGAAAGTCACCAACTATGCGTAGAAATCAAACATTACTTCGAGCCATAGACTCTGTTGCTCATAATCCTTCAGCAATAGGTTACCCCCGAGCTAGGGCTTAACTCCACTAGGGAAAAAGGGTTCCTAGTGTTAGGCTAAGGTCTGATTCTCAATAGAATTGCTCACTCCGAGGTGCCCGCTACTGCAAATAGCTCACTGTCCCTCATTCCCCACACACATGTCACACCCAAGGAAGTGTGCCTTGTTGGGTATGTGTTATATTCTTTGCATGTGTGTGTGTGGGTGCGTCAGATATGACAACTGCATCTGACGATCCATCGTACTAGTGCTCTATTTGTGCCATTTGCGTTGGGTGATTTCCTAGGGGGGTCCCAGGGGGGGCAGGTATGCCCCCTCCTGGTTACGCACAGTGTTCAGCAACAGGCGGTAGCCCGGGGCAGTGCCCCAAAATTGTTTTTTGGGCGGTTTTTGCTATTTTTAGCAGATTTTGCTATTTTTAACGGTTTTGTAAATTAATCCCAGATTAAGGGATTAAGTTTTTGGTATCTACGGAATACCTAAAAACATTGTATATATATTTTATAGGGAATGGTGAAATTCGATATAATGAATATAAGAAAGGTTTTCCCGGTTGAGGGTTTCCGGTATAAATCTCTGTGTACTATGTGAATGAGCCATTGATTAAATCTTGTTTTTATTAAGAATCTATATGCATTGCTTTACTTCACAGGTTTAAAACTTACATGCCCCTTCTCTTCTCAACAGTCCCTCGACTTCCCCACTTCCCTTCTAGGGTTACCAACAACATGCTGAACAAGAAGTCTTCGATCCATGCGACTAATGCCCAACGCACTACGGAACAATTCTAAGCAAAAATCTCACCTGGAGAGTATTCTCATGGGCTTGAAAACCCACCTCTTAGACAAAAAAACTCTAATTATGACACCACAACTCCTTACAAGATTCTCTGTGCAGATAAGGTAATAGTCGTCCTTGCCTGGAAACCAACCCCTTTCGCACACGAGAGTGAATAATGAATAATCTGAATAATCTCCGAAAATACACTAAGTCCAACAATATATATTGCATGGCTTCAACTCGACACTTGTCACCTTCAAAAGTAGCTTAAGCCACTTGGTGACTCGTTCCGTACCCTTGGGAAATTAGGATAAAATAATTATTCTACATTACACTTTTTCAGAATATTATAAAATATTCCCCTAATACTTATGTCTCTACCCCTTTTCCCTTTTCTGATGGAGTCAACCCCCATCTCTTTTCGTCCAAGTCTGTCTGCATGCAGCGATGCAATATTATATTAATAACTTAGATTATATTTACATGGATAGGTGCACTGTCCTATTTGCATCCCAAATCACCAGCCTAATAATCACACAGGCTCTCTGGCCTCAATACACACACACACACACACACACACACACACACACACACACACACACACACACACACAC
>JASDQU010101188.1:255945-321227 GCA_032191745.1 Picea mariana
TTATATTAATAACTTAGATTATATTTACATGGATAGGTGCACTGGCCTATTTGCGTCCCAAATCACCAGCCTAATAATCACACAAGCTCTCTGGCCTCAATACACACACACACACACACACACACACAAATAAAAAACTATATATACTACAATATCATATATATATATTTTTAAATTAATTAGAGAGGCCCTAGTTCCCTCATAAATGATGATAGATCCCTTCCCCTAGATTATATGGAATCTCCCCTAAGGTTGTAGGGTTGAAAGTTCCAAGGTCTAGATGGAACTATGCCAACAATATGCCCTAGTATGTACAAAAGCCTTCATGTTTGGAGATAAGCTAATTGAAGGATCTCTCTCTCTCTCTCTACACACACACGCACACACACACACACACACTAAAATAAAAAATCTATCAATGATAAGTTGAGTAGATAGACCTTAGTTCCCTAAACAAGTATGATAGCTCCCTTTCCCTAGCTTAGATGGAACATTCCTTGAGATTGTAGGGTTGAAATGCCAAAGGTATGGATGGAACTATGCCAAAAAATATGCCCTATGATATACAAAAAGCCTTCATGTTTTGATATAAGATAATCATAGGAGGTCCATATAGAGGTGTTAGAGATAATAGGTGCAATATTATTAATATTTTATAAGAGGTGGAAGAGAGCTTACTCAATATGTGTCACTTATTTGAGTGTGTCATGCAAAATAAGGTTCCAAGGGAAAAAATATCCAAAAAATAATTCAAGGGTATTTACAAAGGAGAATTGAATGGTATAAATAGGAAAGGGAATGCCCTCAAGGGATTGGTGTATGTTAGGGACCCAAGTCATATAGAATAATTGTACCACATGTGTTGACTCGATACTATAGGTTTGTTAAGACTGTGCCACATGTTCTTCGACCCAAATCACCTTTTTATTATGCATGCTGTAGAACACATATGTGACACCCTCCTAAGAATTCATGGAACACTTTCCACAAAGAGCCTGTGTAGAGTTAACGGAGTTTGACTAACTTTAACTCCATTAATAGCAACCCAAAATGGGTTTGGGTTGTCATGGATCTGTTGAGCACTCAACACACCCTAAAAATCCTATGTCAATTTTTTACTTTTTGGGTACAACTTGATCTTTGCACTGTATGATTCAATTTCATTTTTTGTGAAAATGTTTTGCCTTCTGCTTATTATCATGACTCTCATTATCTTTTCAAGACTATTTTCGGACCTTTGAAACCCCATGACTTGAAAATCCTTAACGGCTGAAGAAAGAAGAAAAATGCAAAACACTTCACCTGATCCACTCAGATTCAACATCGGAAGGGATTCAAAATGGTAAAGAACCACTTGGGAAATGTCGATCGTCGAGTGCCAATATTCATCGGCCTCAGTAAAAAACAAGTTTTGTTTGCGCAAATGTTTTATAAAAGGATATCACCGATAACCGATTCCTCTTCGGCATCAGTAAAAGACGAGGGAAATAGTCGTTAATCAAGAAAGAAAATTTATCACCGATAGCCGATACTCGACGTGCCTATCAGAATTGGGGAAGACCTAAAAGGATTGCGACGAACTTTGTGACCATGCTAAAGAGTTTTCCCGATCACTAATCCCCGATGCACTTCGACATCGAGACTTTTTTGAGGAACCTAATCCGTAGAAAAACATATGATAGGTATCGCCGATCACCGATCCCAGATACTTTTTGGCATCAACACTTTAAGGTATGTTTTAAAATGAATAACTTAATGAAAACCCCAACTTTGATTAATACACACAGATTAGGCCACCTGTCTTCAACGCCATGTGTCTTTTTCAGATTGGAGAACCATACGGTCTATTTTTACCCCGAGTCAGTCTTGGTTCCCTAGGTCCAAGTCACACCTTTGAGTCAGCTTATCCACGACATCATTGTATGATGAGATTAATCGATGTTGGATATTTTTTGAGGGACATCGATGAAAACATTCATAGTGCATCCCCGATCCACCCACTGAGAAAGAGACACAATGGGACTCTTTAGCGCTATATACGATTAGATTTGGAGGATTTAAGGGACTAATTAATACCAAATTCTGCCTTAGTTTCTACCTCATGCGCCAATCAACACAACTGTTTGAACTCACCGATAGATTGCATCCCCCCCGTGCCTCTGTCGTCAACCCATGATGAATTTAAGTTACAAAGATTCCATGGCAGATTGTTTTTAAATTGCAGTCATCACCTGAATTCAATGATTGATGCGACACGATAAGTTCTTCACTGGTTTAAATCCTCTCGAGTCGTGGTAAGCAGAACCATTCTAAGCGCTAGAAAATTCAGAGCATCCGGAGAAATGAGACGAGCAATTTGAGAGATGCAGAGCTCCCGTGAGTATTAAATAACTAGGTTTAGCAAGCTTGATAGGTATGTACCCAATTCTGTGTATTTTACATGTTTACACTTCATATATATTTTTATCCAGTGTTTCTTTGTACATAGTATCTAAAGATTTATTTCGATTGCAGGGATGATGCCTCCAAGATAGRCAACCACTAGATGATTGTCGAGGTCACTGAAGCTGAAAGAACTAGAATTAGGTGAAGGCTCCTCTCCAGGGGTCGCAAGACAATTGGAATTCACGCAAATACCGAAGCCTATTATCAAAACATCGACAAAKAAAGATTTCGTTTAGCCTCCAACCTTTGGAGATACAGAGGCAAGAACAGGTTCCAAAACGAAATTCCCGCATTGGGGAGAGATATTTAAAAAAATTAGCYGGGAGGAATACCCAAAATACATCCCACACAGTGATCTTGATGTCATAGAACTCGATGATGAAGTGTTCCCAAACATCCGACGATTATACCTGCATATGGTGGCTAGTAGAACCCCCGTCTTTCCCTGTGTTGAACTCCTGAAGTGGCTCATTGACCACACAGACACACAAAAATGTTTGATCAACGATGACAATGGTGGGTGTGTCAGAGTGTTCCTTTTGGTGGAGGTCTAGAAGTATTACAAGCTGAGAGACACTGAGGATCGACTAAACACTGATTTCATCGTAAAATTCTACGAGCACCATGACACCATCCGGGTGATGGCCTCATGGTGGAGAGAAGATAAGAAATACACCAACTGGAGCATCGACTGGTACCAGATGACCAACTTAAGATAGCCATACATCAACCTGATGGATCTCATATGTTGATTATATGGGGAGAAATATGGCTCCATATTTTCAGAGGCATGGATGCCTCTATCTTACACAGTGGCCATTTCTAGGAGCGACTTCAACTAGGGAGCCATCATTTCTAAGAAACTGAGCATCTGCATACAACAAGCTCAGACGTCGAAGGAAGGGGAGACACCAACTTTCTATATGGCTTCATATTTACTTGATGTCATGTGTGCCAAAAACATTTTTGTTAGCATGAACCTGAGCTAGCATGTCACAGAACTCTTGGTCCACGTATATTTCAACATCCTATGGGAGAACATGTACACAAAATCTTACTCTCTCATCTGTGATGAATTCATCGCACGTATTTATTTTATTATTTTCAATAAAGAATGCCTGAGACTATCATCTGCGGTCAAAAAGATGATATAAAAGGTAGGTCATTAGTACTTTGATGAGCGTGATACTTACATCAGGGTGTTTGGAGCCACCGGTGCATGTCCTTGACCGTCTCGTAGTGGGAGAGATATGCTACCAGACCATCTTGCAGGGTTACAATGCCACCCTGGGAAAGGATAAAAAGCGAGTGTTTATACATTATGGATTCCATGTGGGCTTCTACTTGGTGAATGACTCCGCTCAAGCCAAACAAGAAGGGATGAGCCAATTGGAGTTCAGGTTCCAGACCAACCGATTACGCAAGAATGACCCAAAGGGTCTGGTCTTGAAACATGCTTCTTAAGTGTCGTCCTGCTGGCCATATGCTCACGACAAATTTGAAGATGAAATCTTCATAGAAAATGCCCAAGACTGGGACGAGGTGGTGGCAAGGATGGTTGACCCCAAAATGACTAGGTTTAGAGCCATGAGCCTGGATGAAAAAATGAACACCATAGAGAAATTGGCTCAAGAGGCCCTTAGAGTCTGGGAAGAAATGATAGCGACAGAAGCAACAGAGGTTCCCCTAGTAGCTCCGATGCAGGATAGAGGTTTTCCTATGACACAGGATGTGCGAACAAGGGGATTTATCATGATTGAATAGGCACAACAAATAATTGATCAGCTGCAAGATGAACCAGAACTCACAGGAATGACGGGGTCCCCTGCCGACAACCCAGATGGAATCCATATAGTCCCAAGCAGCCCTGAACTGATAGACATCGATGAAATTGCTGGGTTAGACAACCCTGAAATCACAACGCCACAGGTTGGATCACCGGTGGGTGTTTCATCTCAGCGGGAGACAATCATAATATCAGTGGGAGAAAGTGCACCAGACCCCCTCCGCTAATTAATGAACATATATGATGATGAAGAGAGCCCAGAGGTATCCCTGGTGACCCCTGTACAAATCATAGAGAAAAAGGAGCTAGAGAAGACATCTTCCCTAGCTCCCGACGCTCAAATTCAGGGCCTTCCACATAATGAACAAGAAGTCGAGAGTGTCGTAGACACTGAGCTGCCAAATGCACTAGAGACCCAAGCAGATAGTTCGAAGGATGAGCCATAGATGATCGAACAAAAGGAAGAAGCTCCATGACAAGAAATCAACGTCTCAACGATCGATAATCAAGTAAGTACTGAGCCTACCCCCGATGCCTTAATTTCAATTAGTACTCAAATTCCCGATGAGCGACAAACAGAAGCTGGGCCTCCGGAACACAGAGAAGAAGTTCAAGAACCCAGTCTTGAACAAATATATACCATCGGGAGCCTAGGAAATATGATCATATGGGGAGATCAACAAATCCCTGAGCCCATGGATGAGGTCGCTGACATACATGCCATCGCTTATGATTGGAAAAGGAAATCTATTTTGTAGAGGACCACCAAGAAGAGGAGTATCACTCTAGATTGCTCCATCCTCATCACCTCAGAGGAAAATTTGATAAATACAGAGCACACCAAAACATCTGAACTTATCGACACAAGGATAGAAATTACAGATGCCACCCTGAACAAAGAAAAAATGGATGAAGATGAACTGGCTTCGTCTCTGAAAGAATTAGAACATTTATGCCACTTGGAGAAATATTACCAGGACACCACACAGGCTGCAGTGTTCCTAAGGAGCGAACTCAAGGAGGCCTACAACAAATTCACAGATGAACGACACCTATTTACTGCAAGGATAGCCGAGTTGCAAGAAGACACCCTCATGGCGCTGGCCACATGAAAGGATATGAAGAGGTGGTACGAGAAAGCACAACAAGCCATGGAAAGGGTTGACTATATCAGTGCGTTTTAGTAGGGCCGAGATACAAAAGAGAACGACATCCGGGTGTTAAAATAAAGCAGCCTCGATCGCATAAATAAATCAACTGAATATTTGGAAAAAATGGCTCGGAAACCTCATCGGGAAATCCAAGAGAAATGGGCCAAGTGCGAGAGAAGCTGGATCAAGATCAACCGGGTAATGAGAGACATTGGCCTCCCCGAATTTGGCACACCCGATGAATTTTTCAACTTGCATGACATAGTCAAATCGCACACCAAACAAGACTCATCATGGACTGAGGAAATAGAAAAGGAGATAAACATGGCACCAATATAGGTGCGACAGTTCATGGAACACTCGATCAAAGCTCAGGAAATGTTGCAATAGTTAAGTGCCATAATAGTCAAGTATCGAGCACAAGCAATAGAGATAAGAGAGATTCATTCGGCCCCAATGGAACAACATAGATTCCCGTATGCCAGCACATGCAAGGATCTCTTCATCAAGTGGTCGGAGTACGAGAAGAGTCACCCACTTAAGTGAGATCCTGTGATGACTCTCAGACAGACTGATAGAAGAAATTGCCATGTGGCGAGTTTTGTTTTACCTAGTTGCACTTCAATAGTTATTTTTAGTTAACAATATTTTATAAATAGAAATATCGACCTATTAGCAGAGGTCGATGGTTGTTGAAAAGACCCTCATTTTTTGATTTTGTTAAGAACTATTTCAGAGCTTCCTTAATTGAGAAGTCCTATTTAGGACCAGAGACAAAGTTGTGTTTTTCATCAAAAGTGTGTATGATTGGATGTGGAGAAGAATTATTTCTGATTTCATCTCTTGAATGAATGCTATAACGAGTAAGAGCTTCTAAAACGATTGATAAGTCATATGATGCAATGATTTATAGTTCTTATCTCTAATGATGAAAAGTAAGTCGTTGTGTTATTATGTGATGGATGATTAGAGTTAAGAGAATTATTTTTCTTGCCGTCATTTATCACATGCATGTTTTTCTTTATGATAAATTGTATCTCAGTCAAAATGGAATACCAGAAGGTTAATGTATTAGTACTAGGCTTGTGGTAGATCATTGTTGTCTGCATGCTAGAGTGAAAGGGTTATCCCAATGCTCAACCTTCTCCATTAGTTGAGTTTTTACCCTCTTTTTTACCTAGTTGGTTTAAACTGACTTTTATCTTGTATCAGTCCCACTTATAATAGAAAATACAAAAAGAGAACTTCCGAACTGAAGGAGAAAGCCTTCACAAAAAAATGTAAAGCCCATTGATTATTTGGCCAGATCGCAAGATCTGGAGAACCATTCCACTATTAAATGCCACCGAGTCTAATTGGGCCTTGGTGGCAGGTTTGGTTCCTAGTGTTGAGTTAAAGGGATTTAGGCCCCCTCAACAGAATTGGCGCTAGGAGGGCTTGAAGAATGAATGGCTAAATATATTTTTGACATAGTATTTCACGCAACCTTTAGATTCAAAATTTCCCACATGCATGGCTAGTCATTCCCAAGACAGCCCAGACACACTGAGTACTCCTGAAATGAGTAACTCACCCCAGCATGAGGAAGAACGTCTGTTCCCTGATATACCCTATTCTCTTCCTCAAAAGGAATTGAATCAATTCAGAAGAATCACAAGAGCATATGCCTGACAGATTGGTGCACTTCCCTTAGCTTCGTTACTTCCTCGAAGAAAAAAAATAAGAAGACCAGTGGTTGAATCCTCAGACCAAGTTTTCGTGCACATAGTAGAAGACCCAATATATTTCACCCTCACCGAAAGAGAACATCCTCTTAATCTAATCTCCGAAACACCGACCAATAACTACTCTGAGCCCGACGACTGTTCTGAAGAGGAAGGGTTTAACTCAGAATGATCTGAAGACATGGAAGATAACAATGACCATGATGAAGAAAGGGGAAACCCACCTCAGAATAATCAACCTTGGTTGGCCAGATATGATTTGGCCATCCTCGGATGAGTACATAAACTCCCCCGACATCTAGAGAAATTACTCCATAAATTTGACCCTGAAACCTTAGGATTGCTTGAAGACCATATCAAAAAATTCATACTAGCTATAAGACTTATGAATGTCCAACACGAAGACGTAGTTTGCAGGATATTGCCCTACACTTTCAAGAATTTAGCCTCCATGTGGTATTTTAACCTACCCGTAGGATCCATAACTAGTTGGACGAAGTTTCAAAAGGATTTTTTAGATAAATTTGCAGAAGAAACTACTACATGAGCTTTGATGGCTGAGTTGTTCGCCTCCACCATGATTTTGAAGGAAAGGGTTAAAGACTCCAATCAAAGTTTCAACACCATCTTAAACAAATTCCAGCCTGAGGATAAACGTACTCAAGAGTTGCAAATCGAAGTATACGCTAATTCTCTCCCAACTTCTATTTCCATGTTTGTGAAAAGTGATGCCAAACCAACCTTAGCTGAGAATTTTGAAGAAGCCAAAATGATAGAGTTCCAAATGAAGGGATGTAAAGAAGGCCACGTCTCATTAGTTAATAAAGAAGTTCAACCTCCTCCCAGGAGAGGACTATTGATGACTAGACCCCTAGGGCAACAAATAGAGCAAGGTCCTGAAAAAGGGAGTGGGGACATAGAGGACCTACAATGCATGGTCAAGAAGTTTTCAAATGAAATCATAGACATGAAGAGAAGTGCACGAGAGGTAAACCAAGGCCAAAGGCCCTATAAGCCTTTCTTTAAAATGAATCCTCCTTTCAAAGCAATTGAACCCCCCCCAACTTAAACATCGATCTGGGAAATGTAGAACCCGACTTTCTCTGTACCTATCATCAGAAGAACCACTCTGAAAAATACTACCCTCAATGGGTGCATGCCATGAATTTGATGGTCAACCAGTTTGTAGATGAGGTCTTCCTAACCAAACAATCAAGTGGCTCAACTATAAATATTTCTGATCAGGAAGAGGTTGATCCACCGGAAGAAACAACCATGTTGATATGGGACCCTAATTTACCTATGCCTTTTGATGACCTATTTGAAGTCCAGGAACCACCCACAAAAGTCTTGGCTATGCAAACACAAAGTAGGGGTCAACCTATCTCATAAAACCTTGCTACTACCCAAACTTTGGGAGGAAGACCATCTCCCAATCACCTGAAAGCACCTTTTGCTCCTCGAAGAAACCCTATGAACATCCATACATGAGAATCGACCAAGCTAGACTACAACATAGTAGAGGATTTGAAGAAATTGAAGGCAAACATATTGGTCTTGGACATGTGTAAAATCCCTTAGCAAAAGGATTTTCTGTTACAGGCATTGAAATCAGTAGAAAATCCCATGACAAGCACTGACAAAGGAGGAAATCTATCTCCCATAGATCTACAAAATAAACCAACTGTGAATGCCTGTTCTGAGGATAAGAAGGGAAGACCTTTTGTCCCACCGTTCCTTTTGAAATTTGAAGTCTCCAACAAGAATGTCCATAATTGTTTGGTTGACTAGGGGGCATCATCCAATGTTATGCCATTGTCTATTTGCAAAAAATTAAACGCAATACCTCTCAAAAGTGATAAACGTGTGATACATCTAGACAAAACCCAGGTGAAGGTCATGGGAGAACTCAAAGATGTAATGATCAGAATAGCGACACACCCTAAATTTGTGCAAGTAATTGACATCATTGTAGTAGATATCCCATAATCTTATGGATTGTTATTGAGTCGATATTGGTCTGAGAAGTTAAACAAATACATTAGTATAGACTGGGCTCACCTTTGGCTGCCATTAAAAGGGCACGCAAATATGATCAAGATCGATAGGGAAAGATATCTAAAACACATGGTCATTGACTTAGAGACTCTCAATGAACCCTCATCGACCGAATTCCCCATACTAGGAAATTATTCCCATGACTCTGTTTTCAGGAATTTCTCCCCCCTCTCATCTGATGTTCCCCTTACCCAAAACTCCGAAATGATTTTTCAAGAGAAACTGCCGATGGCAGTGGAGGAAACCTCCTTCTGCCAATAACCTGCGTTAGAGATCATGAAACAAACAAGAAGGGGAGAGGAAAGTGACAAGAAAGAGGAAGCTGATAGGTTTTTCCCACAAGTTTGGAACTTATACTTTGATGGCTCTAAATCACAAGAAGGGTCTGGGGTAGGGTGCATCCTCATTGATCCAAAAGGTAAACGACAGTTTCTGTCCTATAGAGTAGAGTTCAAATGCACAAACAATACCGCCGAATATGAATCCCTAGTACAAGGGCTAAATAAAGCCATGGATTTGAATGTTAAAGAATTGAAAGTCTTCAGAGATTCTGAAATCATCGTTAGACAATTAAGGAATACTATACATTGCAACTCTCCACACCTGAAGAATTACCAACAGGAATTGCACAGGCTAATAGAGCATTTTGAAGCTTTAAACATTACAATGATCCCCAGAGCAAAGAACATTCTTTCTGATTCTCTGGCCACCGCTGCTTCAAGGATATCACCTCTAGAAGATTATGAAGCCTCCTGGTACACTGTGGAATTTCTCTACAAACCATCGGTGCCCACTAATATTTCTAATTGGAAGGTCTTTGAAGGAGACGAACAAATCATAATTTTTTTGACTAACCAAGATAATTTCAAAGACTTGGCTATTGACGATGAAGTATTTCAGGAACAATCAACATAAATTGATCCTCAGACAGATGAATCGACTGACAAATCCAAGTCTCACATGATATCGAAGGAAATAACCAATTTATAAAACCTCTTTGACCTAAGGGAAAGATTTAAGGGGCAAAAAAATGAAAAGACCAATAGTTCCTGTCCCATGTGTTGTTCCAAAGTCTGTACTTAAGGCTTAGAAGTACAGTGTCTAGGCATCCGAAAGTGGGTAAAAAGTGGAAAGGGGAGAAACGTCAACCTTCGACAAAGGAAACTAAGGAAGATTTCAGCGTTGGCGTTGGCTAGCTTCCAACTGTTCCTGGATAGTTATATCCTGTTCAATGGCTGCCCATGAATGTTCGAGTTTGACCCGGGTAGCAGCTGTTTTAAGAATAGTGTCGAAAAGGTTTAAGGTGATGTGTGTTTGATTCGATAATCCGGGTTCGATATTAGGCTGTGTTGGTACAGGGACAGTCTTGGAGGAACAATAAAATAACAAAAACTTCGTGAGAAATTAAGTGCTGTCTCAATTTGGTCGTATAAAAGAGAATTTATAATTTTGAAAAGAAACGGAGTGCAAATCAAAGGCTCTTTCCTGTAACTGAGTTATATCTTAATAAAAGGTATGAGGTGGGAGAAAAACATTTAGCTGTCTATAGTGTAAGTCTCCTATCAAGGGGGAATCTCACGTATAAACAGAAGAGAAAAACTGTAAGAAGATAACCGATGTAGCAGAGAATATCTGTAGAATTATGAAAATGTAGACTGGTCTTACACCCGCTGATAGCTGGTATAGAGGAAAAACAGTAAACAATTACAGAAAACCAAAATTCATTCGCTATAGTAGTGGCCGTACTAAATTATAACGAAGCATTCATCAGTTAAGAATATGAATGAAATGAAATATGAGATACGAGAAAACAAACTCATAAAACAGTCTTGATGGAATTGAGAATCTTCAGATTTGCTTTGTATTAACTCTCAAATTTGTAAAAACTCTGTTACAATCGACACAAAAAGGTCCCGCCTATATTATTTCTTTCTGTGATATATTTATACAATTTTACAAATAAGATAGAATCTCAATAGTCACAAAATTTCAGTTATGACAGGGAGGAGAGCAATCGCTCCATTTCTTCTTCTCTGTCTTCACTTGGTGCCAGACGTTTGTCCTCGCGCGGGCTTGGTACAGGTGACACATCTTTCAACCAGCTAAGATATTAGCCGCGACAGTTCTGCTTGACAGCTGGCTTCAAAGAAGTAACATTCTCGGGCTAACTGCTGCAGCCTGTCTTCCATCTGTCCATCTATGATGTCGATGGTGCATAATTGCGCACTGGGTCAAATCATGAATTTGTCTATTTGGACTATGTCTACCATTGTCATCTGGGAAATATCTGTCGAATCTCTTTCCTCTTTTTCCTTTAGATCAAGCGATATTTTTTCCACATTCATCTGCATCAACGTCTCGGCATTACCTCCACTGTCAATGCCTAGAAGATCGCCGTCTATAGAACTGAAGGCCTCTTCTAAGGAATTGATTATCTTTTTGGCTTGCTGCTTGCCTTCGACGATGTTATGCTCCCATTGTTTTAATAGAATGTTCCCTCTGGTTTGCTCTGAAATGGTGAACTTGGGAGTACTTTCCGAAACCCTGTTGTTCGTGGCTATCACAGCCTCTTGGAAGGCGACTCGAGCTGCTCCGGCTTCCCTTTCTCTGGTGGATAAGTTCTCCGAAACCTGGTTGACTAGCAAACAATTGTCTCAGATCGCTTCTACCTTAGCGAGAAAATTTTGCTGTGCCGTAGAGACTTGGCTCTGAATCTCGATCGCCTGGGATTTGAACATCCYGATGTTTATCATTCTGTTCTTGGTGATCTCCACCCTAGCCTGTAGTTGTTCGATAAAATCCCTTTGCTGGCTCGCTTGCGTCTGACCATCTTGGACCACCAGCTGTGCTTGCTCRAGCTTAGTTTTGAGCATCTCTATCTCATTTTTAGTGGCCAACCTGGCCTGCTCTATTCCTACGCTCGCTTGGTCTTTAGCAGTCTCTGTTGCTGTGGCCAGTCTGGCTTCAAGGGTCCTAATGAGGCAATTTTTTCTTTTAAGTTGGTTTTTTAAAAGTCCGACTGAAAATTGATTCGCCAAGGCATATGCTCCTAGTGTCCCTGCTATTTTAGTGGCGAATTGCTCATTCTTCTTGACCTTTCCATCAGTTATAATTTTATATTTCTTGGCAGTTGAATCTCCTTCCTGATAGAATTCCCTTTTTATTACTGCCTTTCTCTTCTTATCGAAGAAAAACTCTTTTGGAGGGAGTTCTTCTACCCTTATGAGCCTCAACTCTTCATTGAATATCCATCCTGCATCGATATTTCCCTGCGTCGACTGCAAGGGGGTAACTGATGTGATAGGTTCTCCGATCTGCTTCACTGATTTTCCCGGAGTAGCGACTGGACTCTGCTTCTTCAGCGGGTCTGGAGTCTTTATCTCTGCTTCCAAACTCTTTGTTTGCTTCCCCTCGTCCTGGTGTTTTCCTTGATCGGGAGTCACGTCTTTAGAGCCTTCGGCATCTTTCTGTTTCACCTCCAACATACTCGGACCCTCACCTCGCAACACTGTAGGAAGACAACTACGTCGATGTTCATGGAAATTCAGAACATCGGCTCTTTCCTTGGGTGCTAAAGTTTGTATCCGAGCCAGAATCTCGGCATAGGACCGTGTGCCTCAAAAATGTCATCCGAGGGTGAATTCTTGTGCTCAAATCTCTTGGGCCCGCAATTGGCCAAATGATTGCTCACGACCCTCTACGAATCGTGTTTCTTGTATTCAATGGAGACCAAATTTAGGTCTTCCAGAGCTGCTGCCTTGGTTTTGGCATGCTCGAAATCTAATAAAGAATAAGAATTCAAATGAACAGGAAAAGGTGGCCATACCTTCTTTGAATATCTCTTAAGTTCTTTGCTTATACCACCGATTACTGTCTGTCGGGCAACCTCGCGACAAGCCATATTGTCAGGAATGAACAATGGCAGCGCATGCGGGGGAACAGAAGCCCCGAAAACTCTGAGGTACGAAAATTCTACTTCCACATACCAGTCTGCTATGCTGCTCAGATTCGTTACTATGCTGTCAGAGATCTGGGGTGGCGAGTGACAAAAAATGGTGACATGCAGGGGCACCATCACCTAGTTAAAGATTTCATACAAAAAATTTTCCGCTTTGTTTTCCCATAATTTTGCATGATATACATGTATGGGTTCGTCTTCGGCCGGAGTCCAACTCCATCTCATTAATGGAAATGGTGTCATAGAACAAATTGCGTCCATAATGTATGCAGACATGAAGAATGAAGACGCTTTCCCACTCTCTTTTTGCTCCCAATACTCTGTGACCCGGCTGGTCAAGCTATCGGACAATATTTTTGCCCAGTCGAAGGAACTGCCTTCGGTGACCTAAAACATCAGAGGCACCCATGAAAGATAAAAATGTGAGGTGTCCTCTTTCCCATATAGCCTACATGTCATCATGGTAACGTACTTGTACTGCGGCTCTAAAGAAGCGATTGAATATATGCTGTGGCTGTAACACCCTGTTTCTCCCAACTTGTAAATATAACTGGACTGGACGAGAACTATGGAAAACTCATAAATGTGAATATGTGATGTAAATGGACCTTGAGGAAGAGGTCAATGAATGTGAATAACATTCTGAATTTCTTGCAGGACTGCTGATGAGGGGATGTGCAGAAAAAGAGACCACGATGGCGGTGGAAGGCACCTGAAAAGGTGGCGTTAACTTCCACCGAGAATTAAATACCGTATTTGGACTCCACTAGCCCGGAGAACCAAAAGCGGCTCGCTGGCCCTGAAATTCAATGCCTCGCAGGCTGGTAGGTGGATGGCTTGATGAGGGATGGGATGGTGAACCGCCCATCCGTAGAGCCGTCAGGCCTGATCAGTGCGAGGGAAATCACGCCACATGCAACCTCGCAAGAGGATAAGGCATAAGGCAGAGGTGATTGAAAGGGCAGACGCGAGGGAACTCTGGTTTTTAATGCAGAGTGAGTGATAGCAGAGAGGAAGGATTGCAACCTTCACTCCTGGTCACTGGCAGATAGAGAGACGCAGTCTCAGAGGATCGTGGTCTCAGCTCGGGGGTGGCTAGTGGTAAATCCGTTGGGAGTCGCTGAGCCTACGGTTGGGTGGAAACGAGCACCCCTCTCAGCAGTTGCACCCATTTCTGAAGTTATTTCTGATAAGTGTTTTGTTCATATTGAATATTGAAATTCATATGCTGACATATATGTTCATAGACCTGTGAAATTGTAAATGATTCCTGTGTAAGAATGTCTGTGCAGTAATTGATAAGAATGAATAGATATTAGCTCATAGAACTGTGAAATTGTAAATGATTTCAGTGTAAGAATGTCCGCGCAGTGTTTGATATGAATGAGTTGATATATGCTCATCACAGAGGAAACCATGCACGACTTATGTTGATAAATAAATCTTGTTAGGATTAGATTGAGCTAAGTTAGGCTCCCAGCCCGTCCTCAGGAAGCTGTTTCCCCTATCCGTCTCCAGGAAATCCCCGGAATGTATCTCTTGTAGAGATTCCCTCCTTGGAAAGGTCTACCCAGAACCTGGAAAACAGAATTGAAGGTGCAAGTCTTAAGGACCCTGTACGAGGAGGAACGATCCTCTCAAAAACCCGAGTTGGCAGCTTAAGGAAGGAATATCGAAATGATGGATGAGATTTCGTCAGAAAACACACGGTTTCCCCATGACTGTTAGATTAGTAGGAGAAGGTAGGGCATTAAAGGCCTTACCCCTTGGATTTCCTGTGCCTTCATGGGTAGTGAAGAATCTAGGGCAGTAGATCCCCATGGTCCATGGGAACATCCGGACCACTAATTTCCTCCGTCTATAAGTTGTGGAAGAGTGCATAGGGTGGGATACCTTGAGCTGTTGGATCTCATTTAGAAATCTCGCTAGTCATTGGATCGGGAGAAGATAATCAGAGTGTAGCCTCTGGAGTAAGCGCGTAGGGGAAAGGATCTAGGCCACTAGATATTGAGTAGATACCCGTCAGCCGTCGGCTTGACTGGAAGGCACCCAGTGGTTAAACCATCGAGATAATGACCATGGGTATAGCAGGATTCTCAAGGAAAAGAAAAACGAGACACTTCAAGTCTCGAAATCCCGACCAGGATTTGGACCATCCGTTGGCAGAGGACACGTGGCGGAGATCAAGCGCCATCGGCGTTGGGTGCATCGGGAAATCGGCATATCTGTGGACAAGAGGTCGAGGAAGTCTCAGGTGAAAACCCTGAAATAATCCAAGCTGTCTGTTTAGAGGGACAGGTGTCAAAGATATGACGGGAGTCGAAAAATCGAGAAATCGACATTCCTGAGGTCGAAGGAACTAGGACATCGAAAGTCCCGAAATCCCGACAAGGATCTAGACCGTCCATTTGGAGGGACGCGTGGAGGAGATCAGAGCTATCAGGAAAGTCCCAACCAGGGAAGCCATCTATCGGCCTTTGGTTCATCGGGATGTCGGGAATCCCGTGGACGTGGTGGTTACCCCTTTTGAAATCGCAAAATGAGAAACCCCGATGGGGTAAGGTTGTGGTCACGGGGTAACGGTCACGTGGACCAGGGCTGAGCCAGGAGGGCTAGCTGAAGCAGAGGCGCGTCGGGAATCAGAGAATCGTGAATCCCGTGGGCGTATGCACATCGACATCGAAAACCCTGAAACCCCAACGTAGAGGTTTGACTACGGTCCCGGGGTAGTGGTCACGAGGACCACAGGCTTAGCCTGGAGGGCTAATGCGCTAGGGGCACATCGAGGATCGAAAGATCGTGGATCCAAAGGGCATGTGTGTTTAGAAATCAAGAAGTCTGAAACCCCGATGGACGTAAGAGATTCTTTTGGAGGATCTCTGGATCCGTAATGACCGTTAGAGGTGGAAACAAGACGTTAACTTAAACCAGGACGTGGTCATACTTTGGGATAAGCGGTGAGCAGATCTGGACGACCAGAGTCCACCCGCCCAGATCTACGAATGAGGTTCCATTCCGGAGCCCCCTTGCTGTTCTGCCTTTAGCGGTAGGGGGGGGGTCCGGAATTGGATGTGCAACTCTCTAACGGCTGAGATTAAATCCTCATGATCAATGACGCTCAGGTGGATTCCGGACCCCCCTTTCCATTCTGTCTTTAGTGGGGGGGGGGGTCCAGAATAGTGTGGTGTGTGAAGTGGGGCCCCTCCCTGTTGTGACGTCCACCGTGTCGCGTTTCCCTCTCGCCACCTGTATTACACCTAAACACGCAATGGGGCTTGTCCCCATTGGCGGTTCTCTACCCCGATTAAGGTTTATTCCTATTGGCCATTCGTTGACCCCATGGGAATTCATCCTTATGAGATGCACGTTAGCCCTGGCGGGCTTCGGTGGTTGCAGAGTCTAATGTTTGGACGTTTCCGAGGCACGAAATCCAAATAGGCACTACATTCAAATTGGACCATGGTCACGACCCGCGATCGCATGAGAATGGAGAAGAAGAAAGAAAGATCTAGTTTGCATTGGGTCTCCAGGGTTATTTAAGGGCTCGAGTCCGACGGAGGACCGAAAAAATTTGAAATATGTAGTGGGTATGTTACAAAGTGGTATTAGAGCATGGTTACAACACTCGGCCTGATTGGGCTCATGCACGATTTGTGCATAAACTCCGTTCGAAGCACTCCTATGAGGAGTAACCCCCTGACTTAACTATCTTGTCCAGGATTAAAAACTTGGAATATGAAAGCCCGACTGTGTATGCATGTGAAAGAGTTGTGAAATTATGCGCAAATTATAAAATGAATTTAACTCTTGACTAATATCTAGCGTTTCTCTTTTCACTCAAGCGGACGATCAACCACGGGAATCTACAGACGCAGAGTATGATGACTCACCAAGAGGAGGGAGAAGGCTCCCACAACAGAGATGAAGAGTCTGATGAAAGAAGAGCAATAGGAACCCCTCCAGACCTAGCCGAGAATGTGAGGAGTCTCATGGTTGAGTTGCAAAGCTGCAAGGCCGATAATGAAAGGATGATGAAAGAACAAGAAAGGAAAACTGAAATTAATGCAGTTCTACTGCAGAGCTTATCCGACCTACAACGACAAATGCAGCACAAACTTGAGATGCAGAATCGTGGTCATGTCAGTGGCCACACTAAGAGAAGCACATCCAGAAAGGTCCACCCCAGAGGTAAAGGACCAGTGCCAGACGATTCCACTGAGAAGGAAGCTGGTGATTTAGAAGGCTCTTCCAGTAGCAGGACCAGTTCTTACTCTCAAAAGAAAAAGAAGAAGCAAAAGACTTCTAAGAGTCATAAATTTGAGGAATTCAAAAAGGCCAAACCTCCCTCCTTCGACGGTGAGATAAAGAAGGGAGAGGAAGCCGAGGCTTGGCTACTCGGACTGAAGAAATATTTCAGAGTCCATGATTTCTTAGAGAACTTGAAGGCCTGAGTGGCCACTTTCAATCTGAATGGAAAGGCTTCCATCTAGTGGGAAGATCTTAAGAATATGAAAGGGGTCCGTGAGGAGGACCTGTCTTGGAAACAGTTTGAGAAGTACTTCCGGAAGAAGTATTTGTCGGAAAGGTATTTCAACGAGAAGGCTAAAAAGTTTTATGAACTCAAACTGGGACAACTTACCATGGAGGAGTATATCAACAAATTCCTTGACTTACTTAGATATGTACCCTACATAAAAGTAGAGAAGGCGAAGGAACAACGCTTCATCAGTGGGCTACCCAAGGAATACCAGAACCGAATTGAATTTGACGAGCCAAGGACCTTGGAAGACACTATAAGAAAGGCAACATATTTTCATGAACAATATGGACATCGGGCAGAACCTCATGGAGACTGGAAACAAAAGAGTGGTTTGAGATTTCAGAAAAGGGGAACAAATCCTCGGGATTTAAAAACTACAAGAAGAACCCCAGAATGAACTTCCCAACTCGGAGTGTACTCTAGCAGAACTGTCCCTCGGTGGACGGAAATAAAACTTCTGGACCTATACCAGTAAAGACTGATAACCCAAAGAGGAAACCTTTGGAATACTGGGATTACGGAGGAGAGAATCTCCGGAGAGACTGTCCACACCGACAACAGAACAGACGAAAAATTTATAACGTGCAGGAAGCTACCACGGTCAATAATGTGCCAAGGAGCCTGCCACATATCTATGCAGCCTTGGATAATAACCAAGCTGACCACCAAGCTTCAGTGGTTGAAATAGAAGGTATGATTTTCAACCATCTGGTGTCTGTTTTGATTGACCCTGGATCAAATTTGAGTTATATATCCCTTAGAGCTGTTGATAAGTGTAAACTACAGCCATGAAAACAAATTAAGCCATGGTTAGTACAGTTAGCCACTGGCACCAAAAGAAAGGTGGTAGAGGCCATACCAGCCTGCCAGTTAATGTTGGGTAAATTCCCCACCCAAGCAACCCTTAATGTATTACCCCTGGGGTCATACGACCTGTTGATTGGTATGGACTGGCTAGCCGCCCATAAAGTCAAATTGGACTGTTACCATAAAACCTTGGAATGTGTGAGCAAAGAAGGACAAAGGATAACCCTCCAAGGGATCCGAAAGCCGGTCTCGGTGAGGCAAAGATCAGCCCTGCAAATGAGAAAGTATTTCCAAAAGGGATGTCCGCTATATGCAATACAGGTACTAAAAACAATCGAAGGCGCTAAACCCATCCCTAATGATCACCCTATCCTAAGAGAATACAGAGATGTGTTTCTAGATGAGGTACCGGATCTACCTCCGGGAAGAGATATTGACTTCTCAATAGAACTTGCACCAGGAGCGGTGCCGGTGTCTAGAACACCCTACCGAATGAGCACACTTGAGTTAGTTGAGCTCAAATTGCAATTGAAAGAAATGATGGACAAGGGTTATATTCAACCCAGCGTGTCCCCATGGGGAGCACCAGTTCTGTTTGTGAAAAAGAAGGATGGCACCCTTAGAATGTGCATAGATTACCGACAACTTAATAAAGTAACTATAAAGAACAAATACCCCTTGCCCAGGATCGATGATCTATTCGACCAGTTGGGAGGTGCATCTGTTTTCTCAAAGATTGACTTGAGGTTGGGATACCATCAAGTCCGAATTAAGGGCGATGACATCCATAAAACCGCTTTTCGGACACGGTATGGTCACTATGAGTTTGTGGTAGTACCATTTGGGTTAACCAATGCCCCTGCCACTTTCATGTGCCTAATGAACAATGTACTCAGTAAATTTTTAGATAAATTTGTACTAGTTTTCATTGATGACATATTAATCTACTCTAAGAATAGGGAAGAACATGAAGAACATCTTAGACTTGTGCTGCAAGTGCTAAGAGAGCATCAACTCTATGCTAAATTCAACAAGTGTGACTTCTTTCAGAAGCAAATACACTACTTGGGACATGTTCTGTCCAAGGAAGGGGTAGCCGTAGATCCTGACAGGATCAGGTCTATCATGGAATGGCCTACCCCAAAGGATGTCTCGGACATCAGATCCTTTATGGGATTGGCAGGATACTGTAGAAGATTTATAAAAGATTTCTCCAAGATTGGTTGTCCAATCACTGCCCTCCATAAGAAGGGGACAAAATTCCTGTGGAAACAACAATGTGAAGAAATATTTTGAACCTTGAAACATCTACTAACCCATGCACCCGTGTTGAAAATCGCTGACCCAGAAGCTAACTTCCTTGTGTTCACAGATGCCTGTAAGGAAGGGCACGGAGGAGTCCTTATGCAGGAAGGAAAGGTGATCTGCTATGAATCCCAAAAATTGAATGAGCATGAAGTCAACTATGTGACTCATGATCTAGAACTGGCTGCCATAGTGCATGCCTTGAAAATGTGGAGGCATTACCTCCTGGGAAGGAAGTTTGTAATGATGACGGATCACTGTGGATTGCGGTATTTTTTTGACCAACCCAATCTTAATGCTAGACAAGACAGATGGATGGCCCTCCTGAGCGAATTTGATTTTGAAATCAAACACATTAAAGGGAAGGAGAATAGGGTGGCCGATGCCCTTAGCAGAAGCATGAGAACAATTCACCTGGAAGTAGTGAGTACCTGCGAGATAGATTTCAAGAACAGAGTAAAAGGGGCACAAGAAACAGATCCCTTCATCCGAAATGTGACCCTGTACCTACAGCAAGAACCCGCTGGAGAAAAATATGAAGGCTATCAGACGACCGAAGGAGGCCTGCTCACTTACAGAGATAGACTGTACATCCCCAATTGTGACGACTTGAAGAGGTTCATCATGAATGAATTACACAAAAGACCCTACACTGGTCACCCAGGATACCATAACATGATTACTGCCACCCAGAAACAATTTTATTGGCCTGGATTGAAGAAGGACATAGCCAAATATTTGGCCCAATGCATAGAATTCCAACAGGTTAAAGCGGAACATTGACACCCAGCAGGACTATTACACCCTTTACCCATCCCAGAATGGAAATGGGAAACCATCTCCATGGATTTTATCACTGGATTACCAACTTCAACCAAACAAAATGATGCCATTATGGTGGTGGTGGATAAACTGAGAAAGTCCGCTCATTTCATCCTCGTCAAATCAACTTGCAAGGCAATAGATATCGCACAGGTATTCATGAAAGAGGTGTTCCGACTGCACGACATGCCAAAAGAGATAATATCTGACAGAGACACAAAATTTACTTCAAATTTTTGGAAATAACTGATGACGGGTTTAGAGACCAAATTGTTGTTCAATACCGCCTATCACCCTCAAACCGATGGACAGACAGAAAGAGTAAATCAGATATTAGAGGATATGTTAAGAATGCATGTAATGCATCAACCCAGGAAATGGGAAGACTACCTGCCATTGGTAGAATTTGCCTACAAAAACAGCTATCAAGCATCCTTAGAAATGAGTCCCTTCGAAGCCCTCTATGGTAGACAGTGTAATACTCCAGTCAGCTGGAGTAATCCTGTAAATAGGATTTCTATTGGACCCGATATGTTGAAAGAAATGGAACAACAAGTGACTCAAATAAAACAAAATCTGAAGATCGCTCAGAATCGACAGAAAAGTTATGCTGATCAAAAGAGAACTCCAAGAGAGATCAAAATGGGAGACCATGTATATCTCAGAATTAAGCCCAGAAGGAGTTCCCTGAAAATGGGAGCTTGTGCCAAGTTGGAACCCCGATATTGTAGACCCTTTGAGGTTCTAGATAGAGTGGGACCTGTAGCCTATCAGCTAGCACTTCCTCCCATAGTAAAAGCACATAATGTTTTCCATGTTTCATTATTGAAGAATTATGTGCATGATGCTAATCATATAATTGACTGGTCTGTGATCCAGGTGGAAATGGAGGGAGAATTTCTACCAGAACCCCAATGCATATTGGAAAGAAAGGAAACCCCGCTCCGGAACATAACCATTGCACAGGTCAAGGTGCAGTGGAAACATTTTGGCCCAGATGAGGCTACATGGGAAATGGAAGATGCCATGAGACATGCATATCCAATTTTGTTTACTTCTGTAAATGCAATTCATGTTAGTAGATAAGAACATCAAGGACGATGTTCCTTTTTAAGGGGGAGGGAATTGTAACACCCTGTTTCTCCCAACTTGTAAATATAACTGGACTGGCCGAGAAGTATGGCAAACTCATAAATGTGAATATGTGATGTAAATGGACCTTGAGGAAGAGGTCAATGAATGTGAATAACATTCTGAATTTATTGCAGGACTGCTGATGAGGGGATGTGCAGAAAAAGAGACCATGATGGTGGTGGAAGGCACCTGAAAAGGTAGCGTTAACTTCCACCGAGAATTAAATACCGTATTTGGACTCCACTGGCCTGGAGAACCAAAAGCGGCTCGCTGGCCCTGAAATTAAATGCCTCGCAGGCTGGTAGGCGGATGGCTTGATGAGGGATGGGATGGTGAACCGCCCATTCGTAGAGCTATTAGGCCTAATCAGTGCGAGGGAAATCGCGCCACACGTAACCTCGTGAGAGGATAAGGCGTAAGGCAGAGGTGATTGAAAGGGCAGACGCAAGGGGAACTCTAGTTTTTAACGCAGAGCGAGTGATAGAAGAGAGGAAGGATTGCAACCTTCGCTCCTGGTCACTGGTAGATAGAGAGACGCAGTCTCAGAGCATCGTGGTCTCAGCTTGGGGGTGGCTAGTGGTAAATCAGTTGGGAGTCGCTAAGCCTACGGTTTGGTGGAAACGAGCACCCCTCTCAGCAGTTGCACCCATTTCTGAAGTTATTTCTGATAAGTGTTTTGTTCATATTGCATCTTGAAATTCATATGCTAACACATATGCTCATAGACCTATGAAATTGTAAATGATTCCTGTGTAAGAATGTCTGTGCAGTAATTGATAAGAATGAATATATATTAGCTCATAGAACTGTGAAATTGTAAATGATTTCAATGTAAGAATGTTCGCGCAGTGTTTGATATGAGTGAGTTGATATATGCTCATCACAGAGGAAACCATGCACGACTTATGTTGATAAATAAATCTTGTTAGGCTTAGATTGAGCTAAGTTAGGCTCCCAGCCCATCCTTGGGAAGCTGTTTCCCCTATCCGTCTCCAGGAAAGCCCCAGAATGTATCTCTTGTAGAGATTCCCTCCTTGGAAAGGTCTACCCAGAACTTGAAAAATGGACTTGAAGGCGCAAGTCTTAAGGACACTGTACGAGGAGGAACGATCCTCTCAAAAACCTGAGGTGGCAGCTTAAGGAAGGAATATCGAAACGACGGATGAGATTTCGTCGGAAAACCCACGGTTTCCCCATGACCGTTATATTAGCAGGAGAAGGTAGGGCGTTAAAGGCCTTACCACTTAGATTTCCTGTGCCTTCATGGGTAGTGAAGAATCTAGGGCAGTAGATCCCCATGGTCCATGGGAACATCCAGACCGCTAATTTCCCCCGTCTATAAGTTGTGGAAGAGTGCACAGGGTGGGATACCCTGAGCTGTTGGATCTCATTTAGAAATCCCACTAGTCGTTGGATCGGGAGAAGATGATCAGAGTGTAGCCTCTGGAGTAAGCACGTAGGGGAAAGGATCTGGGCCGCTAGATCTTGAGTAGATACCCATCAGCCGTCGGCTTGACTTGAAGGCACCCGATGGTTAAACCATCGGGATAACGGCCATCGGTATAGCGGGATTCTCAAGGACAAGAAAAATGAGACACTTCAAGTCTTGAAATCCCGACCAGGATCTGGACCGTCCGTTGGTAGAGGACACATGGCGGAGATCAAGCGCCATCAACGTTGGGCACATCGGGAAATCGACATATCTGTGGACAAGAGGTCGAGGAAGTTCCAGGTGAAAACCACGACATAATCTGAGCCGTCCATTCAGAGGGACAAGTGTCAAAGATCTGACAAGAGTCAAAAAATCGGGAAATCGACATTCTTGAGGTTGAAGGAACCAGGACATCGAAAGTCCTGAAATCCCAACAAGGATCTAGACTGTCCATTTGGAGGGACGCATGGAGGATATCAGAGCTATCGGGAAAGTCTCGACCAGGGAAGCCATCTATCGGCGTTTGGTTCATCGGGATGTCAGGAATCCCGTGGACGTGGTGGTTACCCCTTTTGAAATCGTGAAACGCGAAACCCCGATGGGGTAAGGTTGTGGTCACGGGGTAACGGTCACGTGGACCAGGGCTGAGCCAGGAGGGCTAGCTGAAGTAGAGGCACGTCGGGAATCAGAGAATCATGAATCCCGTGGGCGTATGCACATCGACATCGAAAACCCCGAAACCCCGACGTAGAGGTTTGACTACGGTCCCGGGGTAGTGGTCACGAGGACCATAGGCTTAGCTTGGAGGGATAATGCGCTAGGGGTACATTGGGGATCGAAAGATCACAGATCCAAAGGGCATGTGCATTTAGACATCAAGAAGTACGAAACCCCGATGGACGGAAGAGATTCTTTTGGAGGATCTCTGGATCCGTAATGACCGTTAGATGTGGAAACAAGACGTTAACTTAAACCAGGATGTGGTCATACTTTAGGATAAGTGGTGAGCAGATTTGGACGGTTAGAGTCCACCCGCCTAGATCTACGACTGAGGTTCCATTTCGGAGCCCCCTTGTTGTTATGCCTTTAGCGTTAGGGGGGGGGGGTCCGGAATTGGACGCGCAACTCTTTAACAGCTGAGATTAAATCCTCATGATCAATGACGCTCAGGTGGATTCCGGACCCCCCTTGCCATTTTGTCTTTAGTGGGGTGGGGGGGTCCGAAATAGTGTGGTGTGTGAAGTGGGGCCCCTCCCTGTCGTGACGTCCACCATGTCGTGTTTCCCTTTCGCCACCTGTATTACACCTAAACGCGTGATGGGGCTTGTCCCCATTGGCGATTCTCTACCCCGGTTGAGGTTTATTCCTATTGGCCATTCGCTGACCCCGTGGGAATTCATCATTATGAGACACACGTTAGCCCTGGCGGGCTTCGGTGGTTGCAGAGTCTAATGTTTGGACGTTGCCAAGGCGGGAAATCCAAATAGGCACTATGTTCAAATTGGACCATGGTCACGACCCGCGATCGCATGAGAATGGAGAAGAAGAAAGAAAGAGCCAGTTTGCGTTGGGTCTCCAGGGTTATTTAAGGGCTCGAGTCCGATGGAGGACTGGAAAAATTTGAAATAGGTAGTGGGTATGTTACAGTGGCTATCAGCCTTGAACTTCGTGGCATGTGAAACCCAATCTTTTATTAAACTGGACATAGTTTTATCATACTTTATGCATTCCCGCTGCTTGAATTCGTCCAAGAATTTGGTGCCATATGTGTGATCGGATGTCGTGGGCAGCTTATACATGGTTTGCAGATGTTCCGGCCTGAAATTCTTGATGGTGACTTTCTGCTCGTTCATGATGGTTCTGGTCGGTATGTCAACATGGTCCAATGCCCATCGGACCATGTCATAATATGGAAGCAACCGTGGCCTAGCTGCTAATCTGTGCATTCCGGATTGGATGACTATTTTGTATTTGGTGGTTATATCATCTTTTTCGTTGTCACTGGAGTCATCAGAATAATCCACCAATTCTGCTTGCAGAATATCTGAAACGAACGACCAATTCGGGACCGAGTCGATACTTAGAGGCGAAGTATCAACAACATTTTCCGAGCCTTGTCCCGAAACCTCAATATTTGCTTTGGATTATTTTCGCAGAGCCATGGCTGAAGCCTGTGTTTTAGCTCTTCTGTGATAGAAATACGTATACATACAGAAGTCAGTTTACTTCGAGATAATGTGCTTTGCGTAATACAAAAATGTATTTGTTATAATGAACCACAACTCTTATATATATTTGAAAACTCGGTACCTTTCAGAACAGGCCTGTCAAATCATATTTAGAAATAAATTTTGCCGTAAAAATCCGATCTTATATTTATCGATTTACCCTATTTCCTCATTAATGCCATAAATTTTGGCGGTTTAAAATGCCAGTGGCGTATGGGAAGGCCAAGGCTACCTTGTAAATCGTGCAGACATCAAATCGAGGGATATGTATTGATTTAGCTTAATTAATCTGGTTTTACCAACGTTAATCAATATTTCAGTACTCGTTATATCGAGGACTTTACTTTAACATTTCGAATCTCTGACACCCGAGATTGCGATGATCGACTTTGGTTAATAAAAAGGTAATCGCGATTTGGGGCTCGATTAATTTCATAATTATTATAATCGTCATATCGCGACTCGGAGCTTCGAAAATAAGTTTCCGGGAAGTTTGCATGCTGAGCTGCGAAATCGCAAGATCGCGATAACATGTCTTACTTAAAAGGGAAGATAATCTTGGATTAAATGATTAATTAATTACGTTTATATTCTTATCGTGATTTCGCGAGTCGGGGTTTAGACGGTGTAACTTTTGAAAAGGAAAACGCCGAGTGGCGAAATGCCGACATTTTTTTTTACCATGGTTTAGCTTTTGCCTTTAACCTTGACACAGGTTACTAAAATAAGGACCTCGTGTTCTCGGCTATCAGGGCTACGAAATTAAATTTTTGGATTTGGAGAACACCGAGGTGCGAAACCCCGACGACGTTTAAACATGGGTTAGGGAAAACTTTACCCTTGTTACTGTCCTGAGTAAAATATTAAAATGAGTTCGTTGTTTCGTAGCTTGAGGCGTGTGACTTATATGGCTTATAGTATCTGACCTACGAGATCCCGAGGTGGAACAAAAAGAGAAAAGTTTTAACAAAAGATAGGACTCGTTTCGAGAGTATAATAATCGTCGCTACTCGCGTGATAGAACTTCATAGATCTCGATATCTCAGAGGAAAAATATGAAAACCATCTTTAGATTTTGAGCATTAAGAATGAAACTTGTGATGGGCTAGAAAAATCAAGGGCGGCTCCAAGATAGGCTCCAACTAGGGATCCTGCGTTCCTGTGAGGCGGGAAGAACAATAGACCACGTGCCAATATTGGGTAAATGGAGTCAATAGCTGAATTTAGGCGAAAAGGTTCCCGAGAATAGGGTATCGAAGAGGGAAAGAGACTTCGTTCTTTACCTTGAAAAGCTTTTTTAAAATCAGATACTCTTTTTAAACTTAGCTGTAGTCCCTTTCACAACTTTCCCTTTGCCGCTACTAAAATCAGGTCTGCTTTAAGACAATCAAAATAGTCCTAGGAGACCTAACAGATCTTGCGGCTATCAGCTTGCATCAAAAGAATAAGATTATGTGTTTTTAATTGGGAAGTCTCGTCTGAATTTGGGATGTGGATCAGGTTTTAAAAAGCATTGGTTACCAGGTTACCAGAGTAGAGTGATATTCATGTATAACAACCTTTCAGATATCTCAGATATTGCTTCACTACCAGCGAGCCTATTCAGTACCCCGATGAAGTTATCTGGCCCCTTTTACTGAATTTCCTTTCACCACTTCGGAATATATTTATGCATTTAAATGATGAGACAAGGGAAATCATTTCTGAATTTCCTTTCATCGTCTCTCGGACTAGGTGGGGGCAATCATTTCTGAATTTCCTTTCACGACCTGTCTTATAATTTTCTTTTTAGAGCACGAAGATGGGGGCAATCAGTTTGTATCAGGGCTGATATCTGTGTAATATTTTGCATTATAGGTCTGTCAACTTACTTTGATTACTCGGTACCAACCTTCCCTTGACCTTCACAACATCTTCGTTCTTAGGGAGAAAAAGGAAAATAACCTTTTAAGGGCATTCTATTTGAGCAAGCTTCAATCCTCCGATGCCATTGAAAAACCTAGGAAAGTCAGGATCACTCTAAACGTTCCTTCGCTTAGCAGGGGATCGAGTAGTTGTGAAGACCCACTTTCTTTCCACAATCTGCTTTGAAGATCACGAGGTTGAAATGAAAAACTTTTATCCCTTCGTATATGAAACAGAAAGATGGTGACCTTTTAAGAGATAAACCCGAAGATAGAAAGGATGTCAGGTAGTGACTTACCGACTGAGAATACAGAGGTCAAACAATTCAAAACTGAGTCTTGTAGATATTTTCGGGGACACTTTCTTTGACTGACTGTTTTTAGATTGGGTGAATCGTTTTAAATTATCTTAATTTTTTCAAAGATTATTAAACCAAGAAACAACTCTGTTATTTATCAGTTCAGCTGATGTTGCAATTTTAATGGCGTTACCTCGGTTTTCTTTAACAGTCCTTTATAACATGTGTTTTGAGAAATCTCATCTTTACCTTTTCATTTCACTTTCTTTGCGCAATATGAAATTTCTTTAGGTATCACCTGTTTATGCCGATTTTATTTCTGACACCAACTTTCAGTTTACTTCTCTTGCTTGTTTTGTATGTAGCTAGAATCCTGTAAAAGACAAATACGAATCTTATCCGAAATGTGTCGAAATTTCATGAACGAAAAAAGAAAAGAAAATAAAAAAGAAATGTTTAAATGAAAATACATATATGTACACAAAATATATATAATAAAATTTATTTATTTTATTTTATTTTATTTTTTGAATCTGGCGATTGTTACATCATGTAATGCTTCAGATACCGCCCGTTGATAGGGGCGTTGAGGACTTCTCCGTCTAAATTTTCCAGTAGAAAATAATTTTTTCCTTCCAGAGCCGAGACCCTGAACGGTCCATACCAGAGGTGGTAAAATTTACCATGTTTTGCTGCTTCTTCCTTCCTTGCATCCCATCTTAACACTAAATCACCTGGGAGGAATTCTCTGTCCTTTGCTTTGCGGTCGAACAATGCTTTCATGTCATCTTGGTACTTTTGCATCTTTTCATCAACTTCGAGTCTATGCTGTTGAACCTCAATCAGCTGATTAATTCTCTAGGTTACATGGTTGGGTTCTTCATTTTGATCTTTCCATAACTTCATCACCGGTAGCGCTAGGTTTATAGGTAGAACAACATCTGTCCCATAGACCATTTGAAAAGGCGAAATGTCGATAGACCTTTTAGTGCTTATGCAGTTTGCCCACAATGCATATTTTAGGTGTACGTGCCAAGACCTTTTATTTTCATCCAATACTTTCTTAATTATATTTACCAGGCTCTTGTTAGAAGACTCGGCCAATCTGTTCCCCTGGGGGTAATATGCTGTGGAATGGCCAAGAACGATGTTATACTTTTGATAGAAGCTTATCATAGCCATAGATTTAAAGGCCTGTGCATTGTTAGTAACTATCTTTCGGGGACAACCAAATCTTGACAAAATATTGTCTTCTAAGAAATCGATTACCACCGAGTCTGTTGCCCTTTTGGTTGGAATGGCTTCCACCCACTTAGTAAAATAATCTGTAGCTGTTAATATCCACTTTTGTTGAGCACTGAAATGGGGATTAATCTCGCCTATGAAGTCTAGACCCCATTGCTGAAATGGGGCTTCAACTTTGACTGGAACTAGAGGCAGTGCCGAGAGCTTCTGTTTACCTGCGAATAGTTGACAAGGGTTGCAGGCACACACTTTGGCATTGACGTCTGAAAAGAGTTTTGGCCAGTAGTACCCAGCCCTCAATATCTTGTAAGCTGTATCTCTCCATGTGTGATGCCCCCCGCAGACTCCCTCATGAAATTCATCTATAACCCTCTGAGTTTCCGATTTGACTAAACAGACTAACAGGGAACCGAGTGGATCTTTCCAATATAGCTGACTTTCAGCGATACAATATTTAACTGCATGGAGTTTTAAAGTTATGGCTTTGGATGTTGATAGCTCATTTGGGCATTTTAGAGTTAGCAGGTATGACACTATGTCTCTGTACCAGCCCGATGATAAGAAATTCTCGTCGATCTTGTTTGGACTTGTTTCCTCATTCAACTCGTTTAGGTCCATGTCTTCGTCGCCTTCCTGCAGGCAATTGATATCTAGGGCTCTGAAATTTGACTTATCTAAGAGTTTGGCCAGGCCTTGTCCTTTTATCAATTTGGTCATTTTGACTTCCAGATCAAATTCTTGGATTTTGGCGAGCCATCACCCTCTTTTTCCATCACTGTCTGGCTGTACCAATATATCCTTCACAGAACTGGTAGGCACGTACACGATTATATTTGAATGTAGTACATAAGTTCTGAATGCCTTTAATGATTTTACCATTGTGTACGCTTATTTTTCTATTATGTCATACTTCAGTTCCGCGTCTCTAAGGCTTTTGCTAAAAAACACGATCGGTTGTTCAAATCCTTCTTCATTTTTTTGTAGGAGCACCGCGGCTATAATGTGTTTAGAGGCAAATGAGAAAATAAGAAAATCTTTCAGATAGTTTGGGCTTGCTAACACAGGCGCCTCGCTTATGACTTTCTTAATATGCGCGAACGATGCTCTAGCCTCGGTTGTCCAATTTACTCCGCTGTCCTTATTCAACATACCTGTGATCAATTTAACAATCTCAGCGAAATTCGGGATAAACCTTCGTAAAAAAATTATTCTTCCTAAGAAATATTGAATCTCTTTTACATTTCTGGGAATATTTATAGTATCTATTGCTTCAATCCTTTTAGGATCAATCCTGATTCCATCCCTAGATACGATATGGCCCAAAAGCTTACCTTCTCGCATGGCGAAATGTGACTTCTTTGGGTTTAAAGATAGACCAAACCTGCGGCATTTTTCGAAAGTCTGTTTAAGATGGATCAAGTGTTCTTCATCGGTTTTAGAGAAAACTGTCAAATCGTCAAGGTAAATGACTACGAACTTGTTCCTTTCTCCTATGAAAGCGATTTCCATAGCACGCTGAAATGTGGCCCCTGCATTCATCAAACCAAAAGGCATTTTGTCATACATGAAGGTACCCCATGGTGTGGTGAAAGCAGTTTTTTCCCTGTCTTGTTCATTCATGGCGATTTGATTATAACCATAGAACCCATCTATCATAGACATTCGGTTTGCTCCAACTACTTTTTCTATCACATGGTCCATTTTGGGTAGTGGATAGTTGTCCTTGAGAGATGACTTATTAAGATTCCTGAAATCCACACACAATATGATTTCCCCGCTCTTTTTCCTGACCGGGACCAGGTTTGCTACCCAGTCCGAATATCTCAGAGGTACGATTATTTTCACGTCTAGAAGTTTCTTAACTTCTTTTTCGATCACGGGTAACAAAATGGGGTTGATCTGTCTAAGCTTTTGCCTAAAAGGTTTGACCCCAGGCTTCAAAGGTATCTTGTGATCAATTATGGAAGTATCATATGTTCTTAACTCATCATAAGACCAGGCAAACATATCCTTATACTGATCGAGTAGGTCTTTATACTTACTTTTCATTTTAGGAGGAAGGAACTTGGATATCTTTACTATCCTGGATTCTTTTTCAGTTCCTAGATCACAGTCCTCCACTTCTTCTGGTTGGGGTTCTAAAGTGGATTTTACAGGTACGTTGTTCTGATCAAAAAGTCTTTTTAAAGGAATCAATCCTTTTGGAATTTGGTTGTTTTTAAGGACCAACATACGATGATCCACAATTTTTTCTTGGAAGGCTTCAGGATATTCCCCTTCTTGCATGATCCATATCGGGTCATTTTGATTTTCTTGGTCTGCATGAGTTTCAGAGAATTCACCCACTGCTGCAAGAAACTTCTTAATTTGTTCATCATCCTCAAAGACCTGCCAGTGTCGGATATTGTCTGGTATAGAGGGTTTGTATCTGATTTCAATGTGATACTTCAATTTGAAAGTCATGGGAGGAGAGAAGGTTGAGGCTGCTTTTTCCAATGAATCAACATGTAAATTCTCTGCACGAGGGATAAAGTGGACATTTATGGATGAGAAAAAGTTTTCCATGAGATCCCAAGCATAATTTCTGTATGTTCTTAATCTGGGATGCTTGGCTAGGTACTGTCGGTTTATTTGTTTGACTATTAACTCTGCATCACCATATACCTCTAAGCTATTTATATTTAGCTTCTTGGCAACCTCTAATCCTAAGACCAACGCTTCATATTCACATACGTTATTAGTGTAATCTATATCCCACTGCAGTCGGTAGGAAAAAGGAACAATGAACTTACCTCCGGGAGCCACTAAAAGCACTCCTACACCCGCCCCTTCAGAAGATGAAGCACCGTCAAAATACATTTTCCAGACACCGGTATTACATAGATCCTCTATCATGTAACTTGAATCCTCTTGCTCTATATCGTTTTCCTCTAGACAACCATCTAAACCATCATCAAAAGACAAGATACAATTTCCCAGATCTTGGTCCGCAATGTAAATAGGGAAATTGTTTGGGTTTTGAGGGTCACTCACTGTATATGCTAATCTCGTTTCTCTGTACAACCGAGTAAACTGACCATCGAACACAGGAATTGTGGCAAACATCATGTCCAATTGAAGAGAACCCCCCAACTTGGCTCCCCATGACCTAGATAATAGCAAGCCATACTTAGGGGGAATATCTGCGATAACCACATCCATCAGGATACTCTTAACCGGGACCTGCGCCAGGGTAACTACCAGATCTTTTATCATCCCCATACACTTAACCCTTCTTGAGTCAAAAGAGTACAGATCTCCATAAGGTCTAGTGATTTGGAGACCCAACTTGTCCATTATAATCTTAGGCATAACGTTATGGGAGGCTCCAAAGTCTAACATGCAATTATGTAGCAATTGATCATACACATTTAGAGTGATATAAAAGGCAACAATGGTGTCTTTGGCCCCTTCAAAATGGGGACCAAAGGTGATGTTAGGTTTGTCATCTTCTAGGTTTAAAACATCAGACTGACTTTCTAGCTCAGAGACACCCATCGCTTTGGTAAATTTCTTCCGATAAACGGGGTTTTTTGCTAATTCTACCAAAGGGATTAGTTCTTAATTTTATTTATCTCATTTTCAAAACTGAAAGCTCTACTCACCTTGTCTGTTTCTTTGGTTGATACTTCCGAATCCTTCCTTTCCGACTTATTTGTCTTGACTGCTTTATCACTCATGGTCCTGGTTGAAGACGTAACTTTATTTGCTGTTTCGGTTCTTTGTGCTTGGGTTTCAACTTTTTCCCCTTCAGACTCTTGTGTGCTTATTACTTTAGTTTTGTTGTTGGGTAATAAGGTCTCTTTCGAAGGAGGCTCATAAGCTTGACCTCTTTGGAGGATTTTCTTGGGTTGAGTAGTTGAGGTGGGCTTACTCTTAGATCTTAAGTTGTACTTTGGTTGAAACTCAACCATTATCATCTCAGTTTCTGGTTGAGATTCACAGAGATCAGTGTGATCACCTTCTTCACCCTTATTCGATGGTCGTGGCATGTTTAGAGATTTTTCATAGTCTTCTCGAGTCAGATATGGTTGAGTACAGTCATCACCGAAGTTCGTGACATCATTATCCGAATCTCCGAAGTCTTGAAAATCGTTCGCTCCTATAAAATTTTCATTCTTTAAGGGAGCTTGTATTTTTTGATCTTCATTTTTTATTTGTCTTTGTTGGTTTAGGGGGTTGGGGTTCCTCTTGAAATCCTTTTTGGGAAAAGAGTCAACTTTGGCCTTTTCGAGCTCCATTCAGGATATTTTATTTGATAGTTCTTTAATTACTCTGGCCATATCGTCTACCCTATCATCTGCGGGTCTATTAGACCCTGACGGACCTGCTTGTTCTCTAAAGCGTCTGGTCTCTCAGTTTCCTGTTTCTAATTTAGCTTTAAGCTTACCCGAGGCCATCATATTAGACTCTATTTCTACCACATCGTCCTACATTCGGTTTAGGGTGGCTCCCCTTCTTTCTCGCAAAAGGAGTGCAAAATCCGGTTCGAAAGCTCCGACGAAAGTTACTTTGGCCGCGGGTTGGGACGGTTTAACCTCGACTGGGATCTTATTATACAGTTTGTTGAATCTTTGGATAAATTCCATGATTGATTCTGAATTCTTTTTTCTCAAAGACCCAAATTCGATTAAATAATATAGATGGTCTTTTATTTCGCCCCATTGTCTGAGGAAAGCATCTTCCAAAGTGTCATAAGACAAGATAGTTGCTGCAAGTAGGCTCCGAAACCAAGTTGAGACCTAGCCTTAGAAGGTTTGGACAAGAAGTCTTGAATATACTTCCTCATGTTCGATACCCAGGATATCGACGAATTGATCGAAGAAATTAATATGTTCGACCGCGGTCAGATCCCCTTCCTCGATGAACTTTGGTAAATTTTTTATGTAATTTTCGGGAAGGTCATGTAGAGGGATGGGCAATACTAAGGGAGCATATCTGGCTGAAAACTTTCGCAAAAAATCTAGTAGGGGGGGCAGGCCCTTGGCCTCCAACTCCTCCTAGAGGGGCTCCTCCCCCTCCTCCTCCGATAAACCCTCCACCTCCTCCTACAAACCCTCCACTTCCTCCTCCAGCAGCTGCCATTGTTATTTGTGGAAAGTTATAAAGGGGGTTTTGAAAAATTAAAAGTGACTCTTTGTTTTCTTCGTGAAGAGGAAAATCCGAAGAGGAAAGATAAGGAACGCGAGGACTCGGTTCCTCAGATTTGCAAGAGACGAAATCATGAGAGACGACGGGTGTGGAAACCGAGTGTGTAACACACTCTTCAGAATTTGGCAAAGTCGGGAAATTCAACTGAAGGAAAGATGGTATGTCAAAAGCCGACGAACTTTCAAGAGGGCCCTTTCCTTTGTGTACTAAGGAGATTTTGGGATGAATCTCACTCCTGACTTCGGAGCCGTTTGGCGTTGAAACTTTAGTATCAAAGAGAGGACTGAGTGAAGTTGAGGGTTTGGAAGAACTCTTAGTCATCAGTGGTGGGGTTTTAAGTTTGAAAACTACAACGGTTGGCTTAAGAGAGCCTCTCTCCTTTAGAATCTTTTCGGGATCGGTAACGGGCGTAGTCTGCTTACCATCCGGGTTTTGTCTGGTATTCCTTCGACCGGATGCCAGTTTATATTTGTGGAGTCGCCAAGTGAAAGATTAGAAAGCCTTAAAAGGTGTGTACTCTTTGTTCACTATCAAAGGGTAACACTTTCAACGAAAAACAAATGTCGTTTTCCCAGGGAAAAAGATTTCGTAACTTTGGTCCCCGACAACGGTGCCAGAAAGATGTTGTTCCAAAGTCTGTACTTAAGGATTAGAAGTACAATGTCTAGGCATCTGAAAGTGGGTAAAAGGTGGAAAGGGGAGAAACGTCAACCTTCGGCAAAGGAAACTAAGGAAGATTTCGGCGTTGGCATTGTCTAGATTCCAACTGTTTCTCGATAGTTATATCCTGTTCAATGGCTACCCATGAACGTTTGAGTTCGACCCGGGTAGCAGCTGTTTTAAGAATAGTGTCGAAAAGGTTTAAGGCGATGTGTGTTTGATTCGATAATCTGGGTTCGATATTAGGCTGTGTTGGTACAGGGACAGTCATGGAGGAACAATAAAATAACAAAAACTTCGTGAGAAATTAAGTGCTGTCTCAATTTGGTTGTATAACAGAGAATTTATAATTTCGAAAAGAAACAGAGTGCAAATCAAAGGCTCTTTCCCGTAACTGAGTTATATCTTAATAAAAGGTATGAGGTGGGAGAAAAACATTTAGCTCTCTATAGTGTAAGGCTCCTATCAAGGGGGAATCTCACGTATAAACAGAAGAGGAAAACTGTAAGAAGATAACCAATGTAGCAGAGAATATGTGTAGAATTTTGAAAATGTAGACTGGTCTTACACCCACTGATAGCTGGTACAGAGGAAAAACAGTAAACAATTACAAAAAACCAAAATTCATTCGCTATAGTAGTGGTCGTACTAAATTATAACAAAGCATTCATCAGTTAAGAATATGAAATGAAATGAAATATGCGATACGAGAAAACAAACTCATAACACAGTCTTGATGGAATTGAGAATCTTCAGATTTGCTTTGTATTAACTCTCAAATTTGTAAAAACTCTGTTACAATCGACACAAAAAGGTCCAGCCTGCATTATTTCTTTCTGTGATATATTTATACAATTTTACAAATAACATAGAATCTCAATAGTCACAAAATTTCGGTTATGATAGGGAGGAGAGCAATCACTCCATTTCTTCTTCTCTGTCTTCACTTGATGCCAGACGTTTGTCCTCGTGCAGGCTCGGTACATGCGACACATCTTTCAACCAGCTGAGATATTAGCCACGACGGTTCTGCTTGACAGCTGGCTTCAAAGAAGTAACATTCTCAGGCTAACTGCTACAGCCTGTCTTCCATCTTTCCATCTATGATGTCGATGGCGCATAATTGCGCGCTGGGTCCAATCATGCATTTGTCTATTTGGACTATGTATACCATAGTCATTTGGAAAATATCTGCCGAATCTCTTTCCTCTTTTTCCTTTAGATCAAGCGATATTTTTTCCACATTCATCTGCATCAACGTCTTAGCATTACCTCCACTATTAATGCCTAGCAAATCACCATCTATAGAACTGAAGGCCTCTTCTAAGGAATTGGTTATCTTTTTGGCTTGCTGCTTGCCTTCGACGATGTTATGCTCCCATTCTTTTAATAGAATGTTCCCTCTGGTTTGCTCTGAAATGGTGAACCTGGGAGTACTTTCCAAAACCCTGTTGTTCGTGGCTATCACAGCCTCTTGGAAGGCGACTCAAGTTTCTTCGGCTTCCCTTTCTCTGGTGGATAAGTTCTCCAAAACCTAGTTGACTAGCAAACAGTTGTCTCGGATCGCTTCTACCTTAGCGAGCAAATTTCGCTGTGCCGCAGAGACTCGGCTTATAATCTCGATCGCCTGGGATTTGAACATCCCGATGTTTATCATTCTGTTCTCGACGATCTCCACCCTAGCCTGTATCTGTTCAATCAAATCCCTTTGCTGGCTCGCTTGCGTCTGACCATCCCGGACCACCAGCTGTGCTTGCTCGAGCTTAGTTTTGAGCATCTCTATCTCATTTTTATCGGTCAACCTGGCCTGCTCTATTCCTACGCTCGCCTGGTCTTTAGCAGTCTCTGTTGCTGTGGCCAGTCTGGCTTCAAGGGTCCTAATGAGGTGATTTTTTCTTTTAAGATGGTTTTTTAAGAGTCCGACTGAAAATTGATTCGCCGAGGCATATTCTCCTAGTGTCCTTGCTATTTTAGTGGCAAATTGCTCATTATTCTTGTCCTTTCCATCAATTATATTTTTATATTTCTTGCCAGTTGACTCTCCTTTCTGATAGAATTCCCTTTTTACTACTGCCTTTCTCTTCTTATCGAAGAAAAACTCATTCGGAGGGAGTTCTTCTACCCTTATGGGCCTCAACTCTTCATTAAATATCCATCCTGCATCGATATTTCCCTGCGTCGACTGCAAGGGGGTAACTAATGTGATAGGTTCTCCAATCTGCTTCGCTGATTTTTCCAGAGTAGCGACCAGAATCTGCTTCTTCGGTGGGTCTGGAGTCTTTATCTCTGCTTCCGGACTCTTCATTTGCTTCCCCTCATCCTGGTGTTTTCCTTGATCCAGAGTCACATATTTAGAGCCTTCGGCATCTTTCTATTTCGCCTCCGATGTACTCGGACCCTCACCTCACAACACTATGGGAAGACAACTACATCGATGTTCCTGGAACTTCAGAACATCGGCTCTTTCCTCGGGTGCTAAAGTTTGTATCTGAGCCAGAATCTCGGCATAGGACCTTGCGCCTCGGAAAATGTCATCCGAGGGTGAATTCTCGTGCTCAAATCTCTTGAGCCCACAACTGGCCAAATGACTGCTCACGACCCTCTGCGGATCGTGTTTCTTGTATTCAATGGAGACCAAATTTAGGTCTTCCAGGGCTGCTACCTCTGCTTTGGCATGCCTGAAATCTAATAAAGAATAAGAATTCAAATGAACAGGAAAAGGTGGCCATACCTTCTTTGAATATCCATTAAGTTCTTTGCTTATACCACCGATTACTATCTGTCGGGCAACCTCGCGACAAGCCAGCTTGTCGGGAATGAACAATGGCAGCGCATGCGGGGGAATAGAAGCCCTGAAAACTTTGAGGTACAAAAATTTTGCTTCCACATACCAGTCTGCTATGCTGCTCAGATTCGTTACTATGACGTCCAAGATCCGGGGTGGCGGGTGACCAAAAATGGCGACATGCAGGGGCACCATCACCCAGTTAAAGATTTCATACACAAAATTTTCCGCTTTGTTTTGCCATAATTTTGCATGATATACATGTATGGGTTCGTCTTCGGCCGGAGTCCAACTCTAGCTCATTAATGGAAATGGCGTCATAGAACAAATTGCATCCGTAATGTATGCAGACATGAAGAATGAAGATGCCTTCCCACTCTCTTTCTGCTCCTGATACTCTGTGACCCGGCTGGTCAAGCTATCAGACAATATTTTTTCTCAGTCGAAGTAATTGCCTTTGGCGACCCGAAACATCAGAGGCACCCATGAAAGATAAAAATGTGAGGTGTCCTCTTTCTCGTATAGCCTGCATGTCATCATGGCAACTTACTTGTACTGTGGCTTTAAAGAAGCGATTGAATATATGCCGTGGCTATCAACCCTGAACTTCGCGGCATGTGAAACCCAATCTTTTATTAAACTGGACATAGTTTTATTATACTGTATGCATTCCTGCTGCTTGAATTTTTCCAAGAACTCAGTGCCATATGTGTGATCGGATGTCGTGGGCAACTTATACATGGTTTGCAGATGTTCCGGCCTGAAAGTCCCGATGGTGACTTTCTGCTCGTTCATGATGGTTCTGGTCGATATGTCCACATGGTCCAATGCCCATCGGACCATGTCATAATATGGAAGCAACTGTGGCCTGGCTGCTACTCTGTGCATTCTGGATTGGATGACTATTTTGTTTTTGGTGGTTATATCATCTTTTTCGTTGTCGCTGGAGTCATCGGAATAATCCACCAATTCGGCTTGCAAAATATCTGAAATGAACGATCAATTCAGGACCGAATCGATACTTCGAGGCGAAGTATCAGCAACATTGTCCGAGCCTTGTCCCAAAACCTCAATATTTGCTTTGGATGCTTTTCGTGGAGCCATGGCTGAAGCCTGTGTTTTAGCTCTTCTGCTATAGAAATACGTATACATACAGAAGTCAGTTTACTCTGAGATAATGTGCTTTGCATAATACGAAAATGTATTTGTTATAATGAACCACAACTCTTATATATATTTGAAAACTCGGTACCTTTCAGAACATGCATGTCAAATCATATTTAGAAATAAATTTTGCCGTAAAAATCCGATCTTATATTTATCAATTTACTCTATTTCCTCATTAATGCTATAAATTTTGACGGTTTAAAATGCCAGTGGTGATGGGAAGGCCAAGGCTACCTCGTAAATCATGCAGACATCAAATCGAGGGATATGTATTGATTTAGCTTAATTAATCTGGTTTTACCAATGTTAATCAATATTTCGGTACTCGTTATATCGGGGACTTTACTTTAACATTTCGAATCTCTGACACTCGAGACTGCGATGATCGAATTTGTTTAATAAAAAGGTAATCGCGATTTGGGGCTCGATTAATTTCATATTTATTATAATCGTCATATCGCGACTCGGAGCTTCGAAAATAAGTTTCCGTGAAGTTTGCATGCCGAGCTGCGAAATCGCGAGATCGCGATAACATGACTTACTTAAAAGGGAAGATAATCTTGGATTAAATGATTAATTAATTACGTTTATATCCTTATCGTGATTTTGCGAGTCGGGGTTTAGATGGTGCAACTTTTGAAAAGGAAAACGCCGAGTGGCGAAATGCCGACAATTTTTTTTACCATGGTTTAGCTTTTGCCTTTAACCTTGACATGGGTTACTAAAATAAGGACCTCGTGTTCTCGGCTATCGGGGCTATGACATTAAATTTTTGGATTTGGAGAACGCCGAGGTGCGAAACCCCGACGATGTTTAAACATGGGTTAGGGAAAACTTTACCCTTGTTACTGTCCTGAGTAAAATATTAAAACGATTTCGCTGTTTCGTAGCTTGGGGTGTGTGACTTATATGGCTTACAGTATCTGACCTACGAGATCCCAAGGTGGAACAAAAAGAGAAAAGTTTTAACGAAAGATAGGAGTCGTTTCGAGAGTATAACAATCGTTGCTGCTCGCGTGATAGAACTTCATAGATATCGATATCTCAGAGGAAAAATATGAAAACCATCTTTATATTTTG
Source organism: Picea mariana (assembly GCA_032191745.1). Taxonomy (NCBI): domain Eukaryota; kingdom Viridiplantae; phylum Streptophyta; class Pinopsida; order Pinales; family Pinaceae; genus Picea; species Picea mariana. The sequence goes on from JASDQU010101188.1 coordinate 295,666, forward strand.
AGCATTAAGAATGAAACTTGTGACGGGCTAGAAAAATCAAGGGCGGCTCCAACACCATGCATGAAACTATAAATATTGGAACCCCAGAAAACCCAAAAAACGTAAACCTAGGTAAGACAATATCTAAAGAGGAAAGGAAGGCCTCTCTCAAACTTTTCAGACAATATCAAGATGTCTTTTTATGGTCCTACCGAGAAATGAAAACTTATGATACCTGTATCATTCAACACACTATCCCTTTAAATCTTGAATTAAAACCCTTCCAATAGAAGTTACAAAAGTACCACCCATCCCTAGAGCCCCTCATGTGTCAGGAGTTAAAGAAACTATTAGATGCCAAAATTATCTTCCAGGTTAGACACTCTGCCTGGATAGCAAACTTAGTTCCTGTAAGGAAAAAATATGGGGAAATCCACCTATGTGTAGATTTCAGAAAGCTCAACAGAGCTTCAGAAAAAGGACAACTACCTAGTCCCACCAATGGAGAAACTCATGCAGATCGTGTATGGATTTGAGATTTTCTCCTTGCTAGACGACTTCTCAGGTTGCAACTAGGTTCTAGTTTTAGAAGAGGACCACTTGAAAACTACCTTCCGAACCAAGTGGGGAACCTTCGCTTATAAACATATGCCCTTTGGGTTAATCAATGCAGGGGAAACCTTCTAGAGGGCCATGGACGTAGGCTTTCAAGGACTAATAAACAAGTGTCTAGTAGTCTACTTGGATGACATGACTGTGTATTCAAAGAACAGAGAATATCACATCCAACACTTAACCCAGATTTTCGAAAGGTGTAGGAAATACAGTATATCCTTAAACCCTAAGAAAACTATTTTCGGTGTCGAGGAAGGAAATATGTTAGGCCACATTATATCTCAAGAAGGCATTCACATAGATATAGAAAGTATTAAGGCTATAGTTCATCTTCCACTACCTCACAACAAAATGACCATGTAATCGTTTTTTGGGAAAATCAATTTTGTGAAGAAATTCACCCCCAATTTCGCAGAAACTATCAAAACCCTACAAAAAATGATTCGTAAATATGCTGAGTTTAAGTGGGATGATGAACTAAAGAAGGATTTCAACAATATTAAGACTACAATATCTCAAGACCTGATGTTGCGAAGCACCAATTTCAATAAATATTTCTTCCTCTATAATTTCACCTCCAACCAATCGTTAGCCACAGTGTTAACTCAGAAGGATGATGACAACAATGAGGCCCCGGTGCCATTCATGAGAAATAATATCCAAGGTGTCGAACTAAATTTTCCTGCTATAGACAAGTAGGCTTATGTGGTATACAAGGCAATAAAACATTTCAGATCTTACATCCTCAAGAACCATACCAAAGTCATCGTCCCTCACCCTCTAGTCCGATCCCTTTTTACTCAACAGGAGATGTGAGAAAGAAGAAGAAACTAGATGGCAGTAGTCCAAGAATTTGATCTAGATATAAAACCTGCTAAACTAGTTAAAGGATAGGGGTTATGAAAACTGGCAACCGAAGCTCAGGACCAAATAAATGATGACCCCAGATGGGAGAATGAATTGGAATTATGGTGTGGCGAAGCTTCATACATCTCCCTAGGGAAAGAGTCTTGGTATGAGAAAATGAATTATCTCCTGCATCATGGGACTTGCCCATAAAACCTAAACCCTAGGGAAAGGAGAGCTCTAAGGTTAAAATCCGCAATATATCACCTCATAAATTTGATACTCTTCTGGGTTAATTATGATGGGGTACTATTAAGATGTCTCGAATGTAAAGATGCAGACAAAGTCTTGAAAGAGCTCCATGATGGCCCTGCCGGTGGGTATTTCGCAGGAAACACCACCGCTCATAAAATACAGAGAGCCGTATACTATTGGCCCACTTTGTTCAAATATGCTCACACATACGCCAGAAAATGTAAGACTTGTCAGATAAGCATGTGGAGGGAGAAGAGAGCAGCTGTCCCACTCCAATCGGTGGCTGTTTCTAGACCATTTGAGCAATGGGGGTTATATATCATAGGAGAAATTACACCAAGTTCTTCAAAACAACATAGATACATACTTACCGCCACATATTATTTCATGAAATGGGCAGAGGCCATCCCTCTGACTCATGTAAACGAAAAGGTGGTAATCCAATTCATATAAAAACAACTGATCACATGGTTCAGTGTGCCTTCTGTCCTTGTTTTTGATAATGCAAGTTAATTTTCTTCCACTTTATTAACAGAGTTTGCTCTGGACAAAGGAATCATAATTAGATACTCTGCAAACTATTATCCACAAGGAAACAAAGTGGCAGAATCAAATAATAATAACCTAGTGAGAATATTAAAGAAAATAGTTGCAAATTACAGTAGGAATTGGCATAATTCACTTCATAATGATTTATGGGCCGATAGAGTCACACCTAAGGAAGCTATAGGGAATTATCCATACTTTTTGGTATACAGACAGGAAGCCATTCTTCCAAACATGATTTATCTTCCATCTCTTCAACTTGCTCAGGATTCCAGAGGGAAACCCTCATCAGTCATTGGGAGAAAGCTAAATCAAAGTTCATAGCTCACTGAAAGATAGTTAAGATATGGTTTGATAAGCATAAGGCTAAAGAAAAGAATTTTGAGGTAGGAGACTTAGTCCTGAAGTGGGACCGAGCAATTGAGCCTAAAGGAAAACATTCTAAGTTTCAAAATCTATGGCTTGGACATTTCCAGGTGGTCAAGAAGATTGAGTTAGGCACCTATTGAATACAAAATCTGAGGGGGGAACTTGATGCTCTCCCGGTGAATGGCCAAGCCCTAAGACAATATTTTCAAAAAAAAAAAAAAAAAAAAAAAAAAAGAGAAGAAGATTTTTCTGTGTTTATATTTTCACGATGTTTTATGTTAGACATGTCAATTGAGAAATACATTTTTTTTGTCTGTTTCTCTTTTTCTACTGTACTTACACACTTTTGAAGATTGTGTTTATAAAGACAATGGTTGATCTCAAATCTTGCGATATAACCTGCGCAAATGAACAACTTTGGAGAAATGCAGAAGTGTCTGCCTAGTGGTCTGGTGAAACCTTAAGGGAAAGACGATAAACTAGAAAGGACTACATTCCCTTTAGAGACAGAGCTATCAAGTTTCACCTAAACCATTTCATTTTTTCAAATAACAGACGTCCTTCTCTCCCACTCGCTTAGGGCATTCTGTCGAAATAAAAATCAACTATACCAAATGAGCGCACAGTGGAGAAGGCATGTAGATAACTTTGCCAAGGCTATGGATGCTCGTTGGTAGCGGAGCAAGGTCCGTGACTTCGGGGTGACTCCGTCGGGGATATGGACGCTCACTGGCAATGGAGCAACACCGTAGCAAGTGAAGAAGGGTAACTAAAGTCTTAGTACTAGTGAATGCTTTACTAGACTCTTGTCAAAGGGGGGCATGAGTCAGGGTTACAGGAAACAAAAGTTGAATAAAGGTTGAAAATCCCATAGGTAGACCCGGATGCGTCAACTGTGGAAACTTTAAATGCAAGGGTAAAAGAAGCTGTGATAAAACAAGTTAAGGTCTTAACCAGATTTTGCATCAGCTGAGCCCGAGGAAGGAACAAAGATTCTTCTTTCGCCCAATAAGTTGCCATTTGTTGATCGCTCAACACACTGAAAAAATCCTATGTCAATTTTTTACTTTTTTGGTACCACTTGATCTTTGCACTGTCTGATTCGATTTCATTTTTTGTCAAAATGTTTTTCCTTCTTCTTAGTATCATGACTCTCATTATCTTTTTAGGACTGTTTTTAGACCTTTGAAACCCCATGAATTGAAAATCCTTAACGCCTGAAGAAAGAAGCAAAAGCCAAAACACTTGACCTGATCCACTCAGATTCGACATCGGAAGGAATTCAAAACGGTAAAGAACCAATCGAGAAATATTGGTTACCGAGTGCCAATATTCATCGGCCTCGGTAAAAAAAAAATTTTGTTTGTGAAAATGTTTTATAAAAGGATATCGCCGATAGACGATTCCTCTTCAACATCGGTCAAAGATGAGGGAAATAGTCGTGAATCAAGAAAGAAAAGATATATTTGATAACCGATACCCAACGTGCCTATCGAAATCAGGGAAGACCTAAAAGGATCGTGACGAACTTTGTGACCATGCTAAAGAGTTCTCCCAATCACCGATCCCTGATGCACTTCGACATCAGGACTTTTTCGAGGAAGCTAATTTGTAGAAAAACATATGATATGTATTGTTGATCACTGATCCCAAATACTTTTCGGCATCAACACTTTAAGGTATGTTTTAAACCGAATAACTTAATGAAAACCCCAACTCTGATTAATACACATGGATTAGGCCACCTATCTTCAATGCCATGTGCATTTTCCAGATTGGAGAATCGTACGATCTAGTTTTATCCCAAATCAGTCTTGGTTCCCTAGGTCCAAGTCACACCTTCGAGTCATCTTTTCCACGACAACATTGTACAATGAGATTGATCAGCATCGGAGATTTTGCGAGGGACATCGATGAAAATGTTCATAGTGCATCCCCGATCCCTAGTCCCCGATCCACCCACTGAGAAAGAGACATAATGGGACGTTTTAGCGCTAGATACGATTAGATTTAGAGCATTTAAGGGACTAATTAATACCAAATCCCTCATTAGTTGCTACCTTGTGTGCGAATAAACACGGTTGTTTGAACTCACCGATAGACCACACCCCCCCGCGCCTCCGCCGTGAACCCACAATGAATTTAAGTTACAGAGATTCTGCAACAGATTTGTTTTAAATTTCACTCATCACTCGAATTCAGTGATTGATGCCACACTATAAGTTCTTCATTGGTTTAAATCCTCTTGAGCCGTAGTAAGCAGAACCATTCTATGCACTAGAAAATTCAGAGCATCCGGAGAAATAAGATGAGAAATTTGAGAGCTGCAGAGATCCCGTGAGTATCAAATAACCAGGTTTAGCAAGCTTTACATGTATGTACCCAAGTCTGTGGATTTTACATGTTTACACTTCATATATATATTTTTATCCAGTGTTTATTTGCACACAGTCTCTAAAAATTTATTTTGATTGTAGGGACAATGCCTCTAAGAAAGACAACCACTAGACGATCACCGAGGGCACCAAAGTTGAAAGAACCAGAATTAGGTGAAGGCTCCTCTCCAGGGGTCGCAAAAAAATTGGAATTCACACAAAGACCGGAGCATGTTATCAAAACATCGACAAATAAATCTTTCATTCAACCTCCCGCCTTTGGAGATATAGAGGCAAGCATAGGGTCCAAAACGACACTCCCGCATTGGGGAGAGCTCTTTAAAAAAATCAGATGGGAGGAATACCTGAAATAAATCCCACACAGTGATCCTGATGTATGAGCACTCGACGACAAAGTGTTCCTGAACATACGACGGTCATACCTACATATGGTGGCTAGCAGAACCCCTGTCTTTCCCTGTGTCAAAATCTTGAAGTGGCTCATTGACCACACAGACACACAAAAATGCTTGATCAATGATGACAATGGTGGGTGTGTCAGAGTGTTCCTTCTAGTGGAGGTCTAGAAGTATTACAAGCTGAGAGACCCTGAGGAACGACTAAACATTGATTTCGTCGTAAAATTCTATGAGTGCCATGACACCAACTAGGTGATGGCCTCATGGTGGAGAGAAGATAAGAAATACACCAACCGGAGCACCGGCTGGTACCAGACAACCAACTTGAGGGAGCCATACATCTACCTGATGGCTTTCATCTGTCGATTGTATGGGGAGAAAGAATTCTCTATATTTTTAGAGGCATGGATTCATCTAGCTTACACAGTGGCAATTTCCAGGAGAGGCTTCAACTGGGGAGCCATTATTTCTAAGAAACTGAGCATCTGCATACAACAGGATCAGACGCTAAAGAAAGGGGAGACACCATGTTTCTACATGGATTCATATTTACTTGATGTCATGTGTGCTAGAAATATTTTTGTCGGCATGAACTTGAGATGGCAAGTCTCAGAACTCCCTATCCACATAAATTTCATCATCTTGTGGGAGAACAGGTACAAAAAATATTACTCTTTCATCTGCGATGAATTCATCGCACATATTTATTTTATTCTTTTCAAGAAAGAATGCCTGAGACTATCGGATGCGGCCAAAAAGATGATATCAAAGGTAGGTCACTGGTACTTGGATGAGCGCGACACCTACATCAGGGTTTTCAGGGACATCGGAGCCCCACATCTCCTACCAGCGCATGTCTATGACCATCTTGTAGTGGGAGAGATATGCTACCAGACCGTCCTGCAGGGTTACAATGCAACCCTGATCAAGGATAAAAAGAGGGCGTTTATACCTTATGGATTCCATGTAGGCTTCTACCTTGTGAAATACACCGCTCAAGACAAAAAAGAAGGGATGAGCCAATTGGAGTTCAGGTTCCAGACCGACCAATTCCGTAAGAATGACCCAAAGGGTCTAGTCTTGAAACATGCTTATCAAGTGTCGTCCTACTGGCCATACGCACACGAAAAATTTGAAGATGAAATATTCACAGAAAATGGCCAAGACTGGGATGAGCTGGTGGCAAGGATGGCCAACCCCAACATGACTAGGTTCATAGACATGAGCCTGGATGAACAAACAACCACCATAGAGAAATCGGCTCAAAAGGCCCTCACAGCCTGTGAAGAAATGATAGCGACAGAAGCAATAAAGGTTGGCCTAGCAGCTCCGATGTAGGATAGATGTTTCCGTATGACACAAGACACGTGGACAAGGGGATTTCTCATGATCGAATAGTTGCAACGAATAATTGATCAGCTGCAAGAAAACATAGACCTCATAGGAATGATGGGGTCCCCCATCGACAACCTAGATGAAAGCTAGATAAGCCCAAGCGGCCCTGAACTAATAAACATCGATGAAATCGCCGAGGTAGATGATCCTGAAATCAAAAATCTGTAGGTCAGATCACCGATGGGTGTTTCATCTTAGACAAAGACAGTCGAAATATCAGTGGGAGAAAGTGCACCAGATCCCCTCTGCGAATTAATAAACATCTATGATGATGAAGAGAGACCAGAGGTATCCCTGGTGACCCCTGTACAAATTATAGAGGAAAATGATCCATATAAGACATCTTCCCTAGCTCCCGACGCTCAAATTTAGGGCCTTCCATAGAATTCACAAGAAGTCGAGAGTGTCTTAGACAATGAGCTTCCCAATGCACTGGAGACCCAAGAAGATATTCTGAAGGATGATCTAGAGACGGTCGAACAAAAGGAAGAAGCACCACGGAAAGAAATCAACATCTCAACGATCGATAATCAAGCAAGCACCGAGCCTACCCCCGATGCCCGAATTTCAATCGGTACTCAAATTCCCGATGAGTGACAAACAAAATACAGGCCTCCGAAACATAGAGAAGAAGTTTAATAACCCAGTCTCGAACAAATATTTACCATTGGGAGCCTGTGAAATATGCTCACCTGGGGAGATTAGGAAATCCTCGAGCCCATGGATGAGGTTGCTAACATACATGCGATCACTTATGAACAGAAAAGGAAAGCTATTGTGCATAGGACCATTGATAAGAGGAGGATCACTCTAGATCACTCCATCCTCATCACCATGGAGGAAAATATGATAAATATAGATCACACCAAAACATCTGAACTTATCGCCGCAAGGATGGAAATTATAGATGCCACCCTGGATAGGGAAAAAAAGAATGAATAGGAATTGGCTGTTGCTCTGAAATAATTAGAACAATTACACCACTTGGAGAAATATTACCAGGACACCACACAGGCTGCAGTGTTCCTAAGGAGGGAATTCAAGGAGGCCTACAACAAATTCACAGATGAACGAAACCTATTCATTGTAAGGATAACCGAGCTGCAAGTAGACACCCTCATGGCACTGGCCACGTACACGGATATGGAGAGGTGGTATGATAAAGAACAATAAGTCGTGGACTATATGAGTGTGGTTCATTAGGGCTGAGATACAGAAGAGCATGACATCCAGGTGTTAAAATAAAGTAGCCTCGATCGCATAAAGAAATCAGCCGAATATTGGGAAAACATGGCTTAGGAACCTCATCCCAAAGCTTGTGGTAGATTATCGTTGTCTACATGCTAGAGTGAAAGGGTTATCCCAAAGCTCAACCTTCTCTAGTAGTTGAGTTTTTTCCCTCTTTGTTACCTAGTTGGTTTATACCGGATTTTATCTTGTATCGGTCCCACCTATAATAGAAAATACAAAAAGAGAACTTTCGAACCAAAGGAGAAAGCCTTCACAAGAAAACGTAAAGCCAATCGATTATTTGGCCGGATCACAAGATCTGGAGAACCATTCCACTATTAAATGCCACAGAGTCTAATTGGGCCTCGGTGGCGGGTTTTGTTTCTACTGTTGACTTAAAGGGATTTAGGTCCCCTCAATAGGATCATCCTAAGTGATTATGACTAAATGAGTGGTTTGTATCCACAATTGAGCCCATAAAGTTATGAAACACCCGAAACAAGTGCCTTAAGGGTCAACGTGAAACAAAATAGTGACCAAGGGATAGAGACCCATTGGTTATTAATCTCTCTTATCTATTTCTTGGGATGACCCAGGTTAAGATATGAACATGTTTCCAACAAAACCCTCTAAAACTATCGACCCTCCTAGTAAACCAGAAGGAAAAACAACACACATAATGTATTGCACAATCTTACCTGAGATAGTTCTATGGGTGACTACAAAGCTCAAGTGCTTGTAGTATAGGAAAGAGTGGGGACCTGAGATTGTAATTGATCTTTCTCAGGCCTTAACTGATTACTCAATCTACTATTCTTAAGATCCATTCATCTGTTAAACCCTTGCATGCAATCTAACAAATCTAGCTAACCACATATGTGTAAATCAATCATTAAAAATAATTGTAGATGATCAACCATTAACAAAAAGTAAACAAACATTTAAGCATCACATAGTACACAGGTTTTACCGTGGTTCACCCCCTCCTGGGCTACATCCACAAAGATCTGGCTTCTTAGGGTCTTTTATTTATAATTGCTGTAAAATATGGTGCTGCGTGCACTACAATTCTGATCATACAATCAAGAACAAGGTTCCATAACCTTTGTGAGGTAGACTAGATCACACTAGGATCCTTAGCTTGTGATCTAACCCTTAATATCTCACTACTTTACTCTTCTACAACTCAACAACTTACAAAATTGTATCACAATAGCTCAAAACCTGAACATCTACTTGGAACCCCGATCTAGACCTCCTAGGTTCTTATTTATACTAATTTACAATCTTCTTAGTTGTTACAATCTCTTGCCAAAACCTTAACCCTAACATGGTTAGGCTTTCCTGCTTGCACGCCTTGCATGCGACTTTCCCTCGCATGTGCTACTTTTCCTACCAATTGTTCTTCTCCAAAATTGGGTTTTATCCTCCAAAAATAGGCATTTCATCAAAATAGGCTTGTTCCCAACATGCCACAAACACTGACACGTGGCTCATCCCAAGCCACCTAGGCAATGCACGCTCCTTGAACAAACTCTGCCAGGATGTGGAACTTGTCTATGAGTTTCTTTCATCGTTCTCCTACCTGCACGACTTTTCCTGTCAATGCCTATAATGATTGCGCTGCGATCTCCTCATGGATCAATGTTACACTCTCTATGGGTTCCTGCACCATGCTCTTCTTCTCCTCCTCCAACTGTGTGATCATCTGTGCTGCTTGTTCCTAGAGTGGTTCCATTTTTGCTTATCTCTCTTGTTTTTTACTCTGCGCAGCTTTTAACTTTGCCCACAACTTCTTTAAGTCCTGATTTCCTTTCAAGAACTCCATAATGATCATTGTCTTTTGCTTTTGTCTGAGGTCTTGGATAGATGCATTTTTTTCCCTTCTTCTTGGTCCCACTATTGGACCTTCTCATCCTCATCCCATGCTGTCCAGAGCTGCGCTTCTTGGTTGAAAAATTCTGCTACTGTGTTGACTTATTTCTCCATCTCGCCTATTTGAAATGCAACTTCTTGTTTCCTTTGTTCTCTCACCTTTGGAGGAGTCGTGGGGTTCATTTTTTCCTTTAGCTCCTCAATATCTTTCCTATACTTATCAATGGTTTGTGCAATGAGATTGAGATTCTCCTCTACGCTTATGTTCTATGCTTGCACACTGTCAGGGATGCGATTATACACCATTGTCAGACCCTGTTCCATTCTGTTTTCATGTTATTTTTCCTCCTTGGTTTTGAGCTTGACCTTCTCGACTACTAGTTCTAAGGCTTACTTGCAATTCCTCGTATGCTACAGCTCCACCACATCTGTCCTTGCACACGACTACACCTCCTACATGCCACTAACTTGAATTTTGTACAATTCCTTAGTTGGTATTCTTGCCATTACCAACTCTGCCTGCACTAGATCCTTCAGTGGTGTCTGGGCTACAACTTCATCCATCTATAACATGTTGGATGTGACTTGAAAGTTCAGACTCGCCTGTGCTATTGTTTGGATTGTGTATTGTTCACTTGTTGCGGTCCTTTACTCTGCTTCTATTGCTGTGGGGAATGGATCTATTCCCCTTTTAGGCCTATGCACTACTCTCATTTTCTCCAGGTCCTACCTTATGTTTTCCAACTCATCTTGGATTCAACCTCTTTGGTTCTAGGCTTCTTGGAAGTCCTCAGCTACACATTCCCTTACTTTTTCTTCCACGAGGTCGGCATCACCCTTAGTAATCGTGTAATTTGGCAGCGTCTTTTGGACCTTGGCCTTCTTGTGCGACCCCCCTGTGTGCATAATTGGCCATTTGGGTGGCCATGATTCCTGTGGGGTGGCTACCGAGTGGGTTTCTTGCATTTTTGTGTCCCACCCTCCTTGTTCCTCTTGTGTTGGGGAAATGTCCTTTTTTCTTGCTTGCGCATCCTTCTTTGGTGCACTCCCCTTCTTCTGTTGCACCGTTTTTGGCTAGGCTTCACCTTTTTCTGTGAAACTCTGTCTCCTGCAGGTGTCATTGATAACCCTTCTTATACCTCCTTGCTTGTAGGCATTTACTTATGAATGACTGGGATATTCTAGTCATCTTTCCAATTTTGACCTCTTCTGTATTGATGCAGTATCGTAGTTACAACCATTCCTTGGCTGGATCCCTGCACATGTGTATCCACATGTTGTGGCATGTCACTCTGAATTTTTCAATACCTTGGTATTGCGTGACAACCTCCAGAGTAATCCTCCATGTTTTTTCTATGCTTTCCTGGATGTCGTTGAAGTACCACGAAAAGGTAACTATGTTGCCACTTCATCTCTTGGGTCCAACGTGCTCCCCATTGATGCAGTGTACCGTGCTACATGGAAACAACCTATTCTGTCATAGAAGTAAGAGTATGGAGGCTCCCTCCACTCGACTAATTCTATCAGGATTAATAGCCAAGAATAATGGAAGTCTGTCCCCAAGTCTTGCGTGTCTTTGCAGTCATCGAGGAATAGGTTTAAAAAATAAGGGGCCCAACTGAGCATGGTGCCATTGGCACACTATGCTGCAGCTGTGAAAACTCTTGTAGGGACTTCCTCCTTGTGACACTTTCTTAACATATTGCAAACCATAAGATTTGTGGCCATTATCGTGGCTATGTCGCTCATTATTTTTATTATTATACCACGCGAGTCCCTCTCTGTGCTGTATATTTTCTTCATCTCCTCGGCAAGAGATTTCTCCTTGGTATTTTTGTCCAGATACTCCACAAGAATATCTCCCATGGATGATAGATCTATGATGAATGAAATCAACTCAATGTCGATTGAGACAGGTTCCTCCAGCCATAAGAAGTCTCCATGGAGGACCGCCATTAACTTCTTTACATAGTTATTTACCTCCTTCCCCTTGCCAAAATGGGGAATTTCCACCAATTTTAGGATACTTGTGTTGGCCAGGCTGACTTCCCATGGTTTTGGTTGCAGTATAGGGTCGCCAAAGGGTCCTATGCCTATACTGTCCATGTATACCTACTGCGCAAATTATGGAAAATTTCCAATGTTGACAACGTTATGGTCCGAATACTTCAACTTTTCCATGAAACCCAAAAGTGTTGGAGGAGACTGCACTCCCTCTGGGATGCGTGGTAGTACAATTGCTGCATCGGGCTGCTTGCATGGGGACTATGCCATGGGCTATTTTCCCTTTCTTCTGACCAATGTGCTAGAGGTCCCAACCTCTGCTTGCTTATGCTCTATGCCTAAGTCTGGATACCTGGTTATATCTTCGACCAACCCTTCCTACTACTGCATGGACCTTGCTTCATGTTGTGGTCTTGGCTCCACATCCTCTGTGTGCTTAATGGATTCACCATTTGTTCTTTGGGATTCTTCAGCCCTCGCAGGTTGCAGTAGGTTTCCTATGTCGTTTGTTTGGTGGCCCTGCACACTATTTATTTCCATGCCAACCATTGCTGGAGCTTGGGATTCTTCCTCCATTGGTGTGGGACCTGCGGGGAGGGAATCATGTCCACATCGACTAATCCCTCTCTATGACCCATTTCTTGCTTGACATCTGTGGTTTTGTGTGGTTCCCTAATGCTTCTTCAGGTTTTCCTTGTGGTTTGTATTTTCCCACCAATCTTCGGTGGTGCCACAGTGGGTATTGGTTTCTTTTTCCGAATAGAGTTTGATTGGGTTGCATTGTGCTCTTCGCCTGTTTTGCTACATGCTCTCTAGTTATGTGAGTTCACAATTTCACAATAAGTGTTATGTTGCCTGTGTTTCCCCTTTATATAGAAGGTGTCATCAATGCCATGAAGCTTCTTGGAGAAGCTTCCCTGACTGTGATTAATGTAATTAAGCTTTACTAATACGTTCCATTTAATTTCATAAATGCCGCTAGTTGGCATCTTTTTTCCGTAACCGTCAATTTTATCCTTTTCACTTTTTTGACCATTGGTCCCTTTTCCAGTGCGCTGAAATTTTTAAGTGCGCCGTGTATTTCCGCTAGGATTCCTCCTTATTGCACAATGTTTTTCTTTCTGTTACCCATCTGCTATGTGCAAACATTTTTTTTTTTTTTTTCGTCTTGAGTCCACTTTTTCTGCGCACAATATTTCCCAATAATTTTTGTATTTTCTTTCTTTTCTTCTTTTGCATTGCTTTTTCCTTCTTTTTCTCCTTTTTATTTCTTTTTGTCATTTTTCTATCCTAGTTTCTACTATATTACACTATGTATATGTCCTTCTTACTACGTTGTGACTTTTAAATGTTAGGGGTTCGAATGTCCCTGTACAGTTTTAGTCGACTCTCGTTGATCATTCCCTTTAGTTATGTTCCTGCCAGATCCTTTAGTTGTATAGATTCCCCATCTGTGACAACCTTTAGTCAATGCATTCTAAACTTACCAGGATGAAAAAATTTACTGTCATAGAGCAAGACTAGTTATCTTTCTTGAAGCTCTTCCTCTTGATATGTCTATCATTCCACACTTTGTCTCTGGATTTATGTACTTCTTGGTGAAATCCTTCCATAATCCTATCTTCTTCCATTTCCATTAGTTGGTTTAACCTCTCCTTTATTGTGCCTCTTTATGTCATGTTGGTAATTACTGCTACATGCAAACTGGGTACCAGAAATTCTAATGGTACTACTGCTTCCTGCCCATACACCAATCTGAATGGTGTCTGTCCTCTATGCCCATAGTACTACTAGTATTTTCAAATCCCAATCATACCTGTTGACATTGCAGATCTTTGTCAGAGCATTCTTCAAGATCTTATTGAAGGATTCTACTGTTCCATTTGCATGAGGATGGTATGGTGTACTCTTCTGGTGATAAAATTCAAACTTCTCAGTCATAGGCCTAATAGTACTGTTGATAAAGTGATTACCTTGGTCACTCATCAAGATTCTTGGACATCCAAATCTAGTGATCACTTGCTCAAACAAGAAGTGTGCTGCTGTCTCTGCGCTGCAGTATTTGACTGGTGCTACTTCTGCCCATATTGTTAAGTATTTCGTCGCAGTAATGATATATCTTTCTCCTGACCTTTTTGCTGGTGGATGGATTGGCCCAACAAATTTTGTTTCCTATTTTTCAAATACCTTCAAAATTACATGTGGTCTCAAGGCCTCTCATCCCTTCTGTTAGTTTTACCAACCCTCTGACAAATATCACATTTTTGAAAATATTTCTTAGCATCTCTGTGAATTGTTTTCCACCATAGTCCTGCACACAATACTTTCTGCGCGATAGATTTTCTAACATAATGTCCTCCAACTATTCCCTCATGAGTTTCTGCCAAAATTCTAGGCCTTTCATGTTCTAGTACACACCTTCTCAAAATGCTATCTATGCCCATTTTATATAAGTGTCCTGCAATCAGTTGGTAGTTTCCAATTATGACTACCAAAAATTTTCTTCTGTGCAGTGCTAAATTATTGTGGCGCAATCCTTGTACTTAAGTATTCAATAATATCAACAAATTATTCATCAACTATTTGTATTGAATACAACTATGCATCATGGAAGTTGTCTTCCAAGTTGGTAGGTTCTTCTCCATTAGTGACCCTTGACATGTGATCCGGTCTTGCATTCAACTTCTTTGATTTGACTATTACTTCAAAATCAAATTATTGAAATAACAAAAACCATCTACAGATCCTCGCCCCCAACACTAGCTTGTTGACTAAATTTTTTTGGGCAAAATGAACTGTGAACATCTTAAAATGTTTTCCCAACAAATAGTTCCTGAACTTATGAAGTACATATACCATGGCTAAGCCTTCTCTTTCTGTGGTGTTGTAGTTTTTCTTTGATTTTGACAATTTTCTTCTTACAAAGGCTATAGGATGATCTAAATCCCCTGCTCCTAGATGCACCAAAATTACTCCAAGTGCTATGGCTGATGCATCTACATGCACATGAAAATTATTTTCCCAATCTGGGAATACTAGAATAGGTGCTGTGACCATTTTTTATTTTAAGGTATCCAACCCTTGTTGAAAATCCTCATTCCACTGAAATCTGATATCCTTCTTTAGCATTTTTTCCATTGGTACAGTAATCTCTGCATACCCCTTTATGATTTTTCTATAATAGCTTGTATGTCCCATTGTGGCTGTCAACTGGTGCACTGATTTTGGTGCTGGTAATTTGACAATGACTGCAATCTTAGTAGGATCTACTAGTAAGCCTTGTTTACAGACTAGATGTCCCAAAAATGCATTTCTTTATATTCAATGATATTTGAAACTGCCTGCATCTTTCCAACATTATCCTTAACACTTCTACATGGTTCTTTAACAGACTATATACAGTCCAATCATACATATATACTTCTAAAAACTGATGTGTGAATTCCTTAAAAGAAGCTATGAATACTCTTGAAAATATGGATGGTTCATTATTCAACCCAAAAGGAATGACTGTGTATTGGTAGGTTCCTCATTCTATAGCAAAAGTAGTATTATACCTATCTTTTGGAGCTATCTTGATCTGATGATAACCTAAGAATCCATCTGTAAATGAGTATGCTTCCTGGCCTCCCACATTCTCTAATACCTCATCTATGAAAGGGGTGGGAAAAGGGTCATGTAAGAAAGAATCATTCAATTTTCTCAAATCTACACAGATCCTTATCCCCCCTTGTTTCTACTCTTGCACTACCATAGGACTTATCCGTTCAGAGTCCTCTACTAGTTATATGATACCGACTTCCAACATTATGTCAATTTCTGCCTTCACTTTCTTCTTATACACTGTAAGGTCTCTTTTTGACAGGTCTTGCCTCTGGTTTGAGAGGTATCCTCATCTATCCTAGCTCTCCTACTATGCCTTTCATCTATTTAAAGGTTGTTGGGAACAAGTCACTGTATTCGCGCAATAAATCTGTTATTCTTTCTACTATTTGTTCATCCCAATAGTCTCCAATACTTGCCATATTAGGGTTATCAGTGGTCCCAATGTTGACTTTCTTCACCTTTATTAGTGCATCAAATACTTTTGACTCCAAATATGGACCTTCCACCTCTATTTCTCCTTCAACTTCTGTAATCTGAATATTGCATGGGTCATCTTCATCTAGTGCCTCTTCTTCCACATGATAACATGACAATATTTCTTTGACTATCTGTCTATTCTATTTTTGATACTATGTCATGAGTTTAACCTATGGTTAATCAATAAATATCACCCCTCTTATCTGTTTTAGTGTTGAATCATTGTTGGGGTTCTCATGTTCAAATGAGAAGGTTACTATAAAATTCTGCTGTAATGTTGTCCATTCTGCAGTGCCTCTACGTATTTCCTGGTCTACATACCAGTTTTCTGGAATTCCTTCAAATGTATGGATGAAGTGATGAGGAAATTATTTTGGTGGTGTCATCCTTCATAGTGTTCTGCATTGTTCTAGATGTTCTGCTAGTGTTTGTTTCCCATCATACCTCTACATTTTTTTGCTGCCTTGTTCTGCACAGAATCTAATGCGTAATAATATTTTACATTGATACCAATCCTGAATTGTTTCTTTATGTGCATTTGATGGGAATATGTGACACACCGTCAACTAGAAGTATAGATCCAGACTGGGGTTGTCTAATTAACCCAATCCGTTTGGTATAATCTATCTTGACGGGTTTAATGGCTCCATTGGCCAACTAGGGTCCTAAAACAAAGAAAGAAAATAAATTATTCTAAAGCTATAACTACTATATTAGGTACATTAATTTAATTATTTACAAATGTTTAAAATGGAAACATAAATATGAACATGTGACTATGAACAAGGTATTTACAAATTGCAAGTTTTGGTGGATGTCTTGCGAAATCAATGTTTTTGCAATTGTTTATGAAGTAGATAAAGAAAGCACATATTTTATATTTTTTGTTTAATAGTTTGAAATCTAAGAACTCAAAAAAGATACTAATAAAACATAATCTGAAACAAGAACATAATAACAGTCACAACCAATTTTAAACTGTCTTATTTCATTAATAAATAAACTAATAACATAAATTGAATGCGAATAAAACTATCCTGAGATTAGTCTCATACTGTGTCCATATCCTTGTGCAATTCAAACTTCTAGCTATCTTGCCTGTGAGAGAAATCTGTAACAGGCTTGTGCTAACATCTCCAAAATAAAATCAAGTTATTTTTGGGAGCAAGGATATAAGAGCAGAGTAATAAACATATAGATCCAGTGACGTTGTAATGATGAATGTTTACAATAAAAGAAATTTTAATGTAAAGCATTCATATAATACATCAATTAACATCAAAGCATAAATCAATGATATTTGAATGAAATAACGATCACAGATATAATGTATGAACAACAAATTATAGACAAAATTTAAAGTGCTGAGTAAAATGAAACATTATATGCTAATAAGGCTAAAGCTGTATAACATATTAATATTCCAAAATATAAAAGACAAAACGTAATGGAACAGTGTCACGTTGGTCTAAAGCCGAAATGTGAACAACTTATACATTTAGTCTTGGGAATTACATGTCCATAATGTGTTCGAATCAAATATGCCTTCACTAACAAGAGTGAATAGTATTTCAAGTAATCCAGGATCCAAATACTCTTATCTCACATGATAGAGTTGAATCTCCCAAAATCAAGTATTATTACAAAAATAGTGAATTTAAAACCACTCATACTAGAGTTGGTTTGTTCAAAATTAAATCAAAGTTTTATAAAACATAAAGAAGGAGAAACTACTGATCATTTAAGCGTATAATTGAAAGTATTTACTCCAAGCAATCAACAACACAATCTCCCATTTCCTGAAAATAACAAAACCAATTGATATATTAGAAAAACAATTACTAATAACTAATTATTATTTAAAAGGGACTGGCTACAGAATCTATGATTCTGTAGCCAATCTTAATTTTAGTAAATGAAATCAAAATTCAAATCTACTTATTTCGATTTAGATAACATAAATGAATGAAGTGAAAATAAAATTGTTTTACCATCAAAGATTAGCCAAAGAGGGATTAGACAATTCAGAGTTTATAATTGGTTTGACATTGGTCGTATTCTCAATGACTATGTTTCCAGACCTCTTGATTCATTTGTTCTCCCACTCTGCATGTGCCTTGAGATCGAGGTTCTCTTGCTTCAAAATATCATTCTGAGAAATCAAAGTTTTAATTCGGGCCTGTAAGAGAGGGACATCAGTATAATAATGCTCTACCCAATAAAGGTAGCTATCACACTGTACCGGGGAGATGGTAGATCGACATAGGACATTGTCGACCAGGGGTGCTTCAATCTTACCTGCTGTTTGTTCCAAATCATGGCCGATACCTGAAAACCCCTTTTTACCATTAAGACATGGGGGCAAATTGGTCACGAAATCATATGGTTCTACATGAGTGACAACCTCTCTATTGGAAAATTGATTTTCTGGGTCTTCTCGGGCCAATAAATCCTCTATCTCATGATCTGAACCCTCATCGATCTTGATTGGATCGATCGATCTCAGATGAGTATCCTTTCGGTTCCTTAATTTTCTAGAGATTAGGTGACTGACCTTCTTATTCTTGAAACCCAAATCTGTGCAATGTTGTTTTGTTCCTTTACAGAGTTTCTTGACATCAGACTTAACATTAACGTTCATACTAACATCGTTCATAGGCACATGAGGATCATTTCCCTTCAATTCGCCAGTCACTTGTTCTAAAGATGTTGCAGGTGAAAACCTACATGGTGATCCTTTATCTAGAGGGTTTTTATCAGTAAAATTTGGTCCATTAATTGAATTAATGAATTGGTTTTCAACCACTGTCTTGTCTGAGTTAGGGTTTGTAATTAAAACATGGTTTACTGTAGGATCAGCCCGGGCGAAGCCATTTCTCATAAAAAAGGTCTCCCAACTGTCACCTATGGTCGACAGATGATACACCAACAAGATTTTAACCAATCCATGATGAAACAAGATTGAATTGATACCCTGTCGCTTGTAACGCTTGGACATATTGTAGAGACTCATCAATAGGTAAACATGAATATCTAAATCAAACCCTATGAAATTCATAAGAAAATGGATATGATATAGAAAAACCAGTCCATATCGATCCTCACACGTAACAAATTTCTTCAGAATTAACAGTAGACTGTGCCATCTAGGTTTTAACAGAGTGACATGAATACCTTTTATACAATAAGTGGTTTTATGAGAGGTCATAAACAAACTCCACGGGACTTCTTCTATCCTGGCATTTTTAAACCACTGATCACCCTTTGATGGGAGCCCTACTGCTTTGCTCACAAAATCCTTTGTCAATTCTAACTGTATGTCTCTAATCTTGGCTCTCAAACCGTCAAAGGTTTGTGCAAAAGCTTTCGCAACCTAGAGATTATAAACCTCAAAATTCTTGAGGAATATATCCTAGCCATGATCTTTTAAGTCATCAATAGAATTGTCATGGGATAGTAAGGCTTGTCATACATTCAACTCTATGCGAACGATGGGTTCCATGACCACTGTGATAAAGATGCAACAAAAATCACTCAAAATAGCTTTAGGTTCCAATCGTGCGAGCAACAGAAACAGGTCTGAATGGAGAGGAAGCATGAAAATAGCAGAGCCAGTGGGCTATCATAATTTGGATATGAGAAATAGTGAGAACGAAAACCAGAGGGTTCATTGAATTCCTTACCATCTCTCATGATGAGTGCCAAAATCTACATAGTACAAAACCCTATGCAGATAATGAATGGCTTCATTAATGTTTTGAGCCAACAAGGTAAGGAGAAAATGCAAGTACAATA
The DNA here is from genome assembly GCA_032191745.1 of Picea mariana. Lineage (NCBI taxonomy): Eukaryota > Viridiplantae > Streptophyta > Pinopsida > Pinales > Pinaceae > Picea > Picea mariana. The sequence goes on from JASDQU010101188.1 coordinate 315,452, forward strand.
GGTCTGTACTAATTGGTATGAATGTTGATACGACCATTGAACTCATGAGAAGAATATAAAAAATTAACCAAGGCTCTTCATGTATCAAAACAATTTGACAATGAAATATCAAACCATAAAAACCATATTAACACAACAAATCAATAATGGATTAATCAACCATTTCATAAGATTTGAATTTCAATTACATATGGATGGATTTTTAAAAGATATTTCTAAGGCACAAAATTATTAAACCAAGCCAAGTTTTATGTTTAATTCATGCTTACAGTCATGAATAAAAAATAAAACAAACGAAAAATGCAAACAATAAAAAATTAATAAATAAGCTTTAATCCAACAATCATTTCAAAACTCAGAAAAATGTTTACAGATTCAAGGTGATGGCAGCTGCAGAAAAGTGTAATATCTTTTGATCGTGTTAAATATAAAAAATCATGTGTGGCTGCCAATAGTGCACCCCACCATCTTGCAGGTGTAGCCTTGAGTGCAATATATAGGGCTAAGAGCCTCTTATTTTCTCCTACTTCCTCTTCATATTGTATCCTAAATTACTCTAAATCATTTACTCCATGAAAAATAGAAGGTTCTCTTATATCTATACCGACCCATCTTATTGCACGGTTTATTCTTGCATACCTTCTTTTAGAGACTTCATGTAATATCTGTTTCCAATTCTCCAGACCTGTATCTGATTCAGAATCACATGATGTGATGATTCTCTAGCTGAGTACCCCATCTACAGTTGGGTTAACATAATCTTCTTCTCGCGCAGTAGTTCTGTACAACTGGTTTATTTCTTCCAAATCTAGACAGGTGGGTTCTACAAACCTTTCTCCTTTGAAGGGTATAATGGCATAATGATTCTATATTCTCCTGATTCAAATTCCATTTTCCTTGTCTTCAAGTTGATTATGGCCTGGTTATCAAATTCCCAATCCAATCCAGGCAATGCTGGGTAAGGTGTTGTGCCATCTACTATTTCTATCACTGCAAAGTCTACCTTAGCGTGCACTCCATCCAAATCTACTGTCACGCCCTTAAGCCTTCCAATTGGTAGAACTTTGTGTTGGTTTGCTAACTTAGATAGACCAGTGAATATCCTAGTGTGGGCTCTCCCATACACTACCATGTCTTCTTGGGTAACACATTTACTTCAGAGCCCGAGTCTAGTATAATATCACCCATATTGAAATCTCCAATGTTGGCATTTAGTCTGAATTCTATGCTTGTCCTTCTTCTTGTATGGAGGTGATTGACTTTTTTCTGCTCTAATTTCCCCTCTACCTCTATGTTACATCTTTCTAACACATGTTACAAAAATTTAACAGATGGTGGATCATTCAGTAGCTTAACATAAGATTTCATAAAATTATTTATGGTACTTTCCCTGAGGGTTGTGCTTCATTGGTGTGGTCCATTGATGAAGGAATCTCGTACATTGGTACATTCTGACTATGTTGTGCAACTAATGTAGATGCAATATATTGTTTGAGGAACTTTTGTCTGGCCTCCTTGAATGTCTCATTTTCTTTCCCTGCATCAAACTGCTTCTGTGTTTCGGTATTTTTCTTCACCAATTGGTGTTGTGATTGATCCTGTCTCACTGCATTAGTTCTTGTCTTAGCAACTCCTCGTGTGACTATGTTGATATTTATTCCATCATCCTTGTTTTCTACAAATATCCACTGAACATTCTGGTTGTTCTGGTTTCTTTTTTCTTGAATCTTTCCCAAAAGTGTTGGACATTCTTCTGTGTCATGGTTTGTTGCGCGACAATACATACATGTCACTGGTGGAAGTGGACATGCCCTTGGTTAGTGTCCTGGCTGTTGGTAGTTGTGGCACACTACTAGACCTATGACTCTTCCAAATTCTCCTCTACCTCATCCTCTACCTCTATAGCTAGTTCAATCTCCTCCCGATGCATTGTACTGAGGTACCTAATTATACTGCGCAGGGTTATACTCTGGCTGTGCAGTGTTATACTGAGGCTGCATAATGTTATACCACTATTGTGCATTATTATATTGAGGTGGTATCTGGTTGAACTAAGGTGCATATTTCCCTATCATCATTTCTAATTTTATCCTGTAGGTGTCTGAATTTATTTCCCTCATCAGATCCATTGTCCGACAATCTTTATCATCATGGTCCACTGAATTGAAAAAAATTCAATATGAACTCTTGGGTACTGTTTGATACTTCTGCATCACAGGGAAATGATATGGATCATGCCCATGTGTCTTGTATATCTCACACCATGGTCCTCCTATTGGAAAAGGGTTTGGTACTCCTGTTTCCATGTACTACATGAAATTTTAGTATTCATTCTTGTGGTGTCCTTCTGTCCTGCATGTAGTACACCAAATGACTTCTCTTTTTTATTTTCCCTTATTCTGGTTTAGTTGAAATGTGATATTATTCAGATCCTCCTTCAACTCCTCTATTGCTGGATTTGTCTTCTGATACTAGTTCTCTTTCAGCTGTAAGGCTGCCTACAGAGCCTCTGCTTGAGTTTGAAACTTCTGCTGTCTCAATGGGTATTTCAAATGTGGTAATAGTGAATTCACAAAGAGATGTTTATGTTGCATGTTAGTTATGACATACTTCAACTTACCTTTAAGACACTTAAACCTTTGATCAATCTCCCAAAAACACTCACCTAGTTTCTGTCTGATTTCAATCATCTCATTCATGTAATGATATTCTAAACTAGGCTTCTGAAATTCATTTATCGGTAGCTTCTTGACATCTGCAATCATCCTTGTTGTTCCTGATGGACTGTTTACAACTAGGCTCATGTACCAAATTAATGCGTGGTCTCTTAGTGTGATATCTAAATGCGTGAGTTTTGTATCCTCATCTGTGATCTTCTTTGCTTCCCAGATCTTCTCACAGATAAATAAATGCTTTTCATGGTCCTCATATGCCTCTCCCAAAAATTATGGTAACCTAATGGTGGGATCATGTCCTACCATATTGACTTGTGTTGAACTACTACCTCCATGCGATGTAGATATTTTACTACTACATCCTGAATTGGCTCCTCTAGTTGTTGTTTCTTGTTTGGATGTACTTCTTGCTATCTTTCTTCCACTAAAATTCAATTGTCTAAATGGTGGTGTTATTTCTGGTGTACTAGTCACACATGGGGTTATGGGTTCCACACTGACATTGACATGGATGGGAGTTCTGCCTTCTGTTCCTACCCTTAGACTAGCTGTCTTCCTTTCATATGTTGTGCGCATGATTTCCTCAATCTAATACATAGCCCAAATATCCTCTACCTCTTCCTCATCACTTTCCAAGCCCTCTTTATCGGCTATGGCTCTCTTCTTATTATTCATATTATATTGGTAGGGTACTCCACTGCACTTCTTTCCAAATGTTTCCATTATCTGATCTTCCCCCATCATGATCAGGTCCATGGCCTACTTCTTATTTCCCTTATCCATCTCTACCTCCATTTCTCCACCTCTTGTCAATGCTTCCCCCCTTCCCCCATACATGTAGGAAAGTTTAGCTGTCTGATTCCATTGTCATCCCACTGTTGTTATACAATAAGATGTTGATTGAAGTATACAAAAATATGATATACCTACCTCTATGTCCTTTTAGAAACTCCTGCTCTGTTTTGATGTAAGACTTTGCAGTATCTACTGCAAATTCTATGATAAACCCTGCAACAATACTGTCTAACAAAAAATTTACTACACACGTGAAATTGTTGTTAACTTGTTGTAACTGCACGATCTCGATAAGATTCCACTCAAGCTGTCTGATATGATTTGTAGGGTGGTTGTGTTTTAACCTCAATAGCCACTCCTGCAACACACGGGGGAAATCACAGAAAAATACCTCATGCAAGTCACTAAACACATACTTGTCTAGATATTTGTGCGGTGTTAACTTGGAGTTTCTGTTATCTTTCTGCGCAAACTCAAGCACCTTTGTTTTCAACCATATTTCGATCTCTGTCTTCATTGGATTCCATTATCCGAACATTCCATTTTTATACTTTCATTCTCCACATGCTTCTTCTACGGATCCCATTCACTCCAGGGATGATTTTAGGGGCTAAATTTCGCTCATGGGCTAATTTTCCATGGTTTTTCCAAAAATGAGATTCGCTATTTTAAAAATGATTCTCCCAAATTCTATAGGATAAAATTATTTTACCTTAAAAATCACCGAAATTTTATAAAAACTATATAAAATCCTTAGAAATTTGAATATTTTTACAAAAATATCGCCAATCATTTATTGTTGGCATATGAAGGATTAGTAAGAATCACCAAGGTTTCTACATTTTAAAACAAATTTCCATCCTTAAAATCATCCTTGATTCACTCAATCCCATGCAGTTCGTCCCGACAACAGATCCATTTGTTGGTTATTAATCTCTCTTATCTACTTCTTGGGCTGACCCAGGTTCATATATGAACATGTTTCCAACAAAACCCTATAAAACTATCGACCATCTTGGTAAACCAAAAGGAAACACATCACACATAATGTACTGCACAGTCTCACTCGAGATAGTTCTATGGGTGACTGCAAAGATAAAGTGCTTGCAATCTAGGAAAGAGTGGGGATCTAGGACTGTAATTGATCTTTCTCAAGCCTTAACTGATTACTCAATATACTATTCTTAAGATCCATTCATCTGTTAAACCCTTGCATGCAATCTAATAGATCTAGCTAACCACATATGCGTAAATCAATCATTAACAAGAATTAAATATGATCAACCATTAACATAAAGTAAACAGACATTCAAGCATCCCACAACACACAAGTTTTATAGTGGTTCAACCCCTCCTGGGCTACGCCCACAAAGATCTAGCTTCTTAGGCTCTTTTATTTATAATTGCTGCAAAATATGGCGTTGCACACACTACAATTTTGATCATACAATCAAGAACAAGGTTCCATAACCTCCATGAGGCAGACTAGATCGCACCAGGGTCCTCAGCCTATGATCTAACCCTCAAGATCTCTCTACTTTACTCTTCTACAACTCAACAACTTACAAAATTGTATCACAATAGTTCAAAACCCGAACAACTACTTGGAACCCCAACCTATACCTCCTAGGTTATTATTTATACTAATTTACAAGCTTCTTAGATGTTATAATATCTTTCCAAAACCCTAACCCTAACATGGTTAGGTTTTCCTTCTTGCATGCCTTGCATGCTTTCCTCCCTTACATGCGCATTTCCCTCACACGTTCTGCTTTTCCTGCCATCCATTCTTCTCCAAAATTGGGTTTTATCCTAAAAACATAGGCATTTCCTAAAAGTAGGCCTACGCCTAACAAGACCAAAGGAAAGAAGGCATTCAAGGATCCCAACTGAGTGCTATACATCCTTAAGAGGTCACATATCTATGTTAGGGGAGCTTGTTGGTTTTTTTTTCATATTCCTTGTAAATATGACACATTAATGTTTTTGACTTCTTATCAAGATAAATCCTTAGCCGCTCCAAAATTTTCCTTGCACTTAAATGATAGAAAACAACTTTGTAAAAGTTGCAAGTGTGTTTTTTTTTTCAACTGAAAAATCAATTTTTGGCTAAGGAAAGCGGAGTGTATATTTTTGTTTCTTTGAGAGCCTTTCATGTGCTCTACACACTGCATGGACCCCTCATGTGGGGCATGCTGGTTTTGGAGTCTGATTGTCTTCCTGATTCATAGGTCTTGTTTTATCCATGTTTGGATCCTATTTCCTAATGGGGTGTGTAGAGGGGGGAGGGGGGGGGGGGGGGGGGG
>JASDQU010101188.1:321263-345798 GCA_032191745.1 Picea mariana
GGGGAATGCCCCCAAAGATAATTTTTTTTGGAAAATGCCTTGTAAAATCTTGTAATTTTGTAGTCAATCTAAACCGTTCATCATTATGTCACAAATACAACGATAAAATTTATGTTGGTGCGTTTTTTTCCCTATAAGACAACCCTCTTTTTATGGGGGCATTGTATTACGACTGTGTATGGTGTGAGAGAGCATTGTGACTGAGAGAGGAGACCGTGAAAGAGTGAATATGAGGTTGCAACAACTATGTTGTAGGTTGTGTTCCTTCATTTTTTTGAATGAAATGAAGGAAGGATTGGTTGTTTCTTTGTCGATGTAGCCCATATCAGGTGAACCATCTATACCGATGTATCTTTTGCATTGTGTTCTTCTATGTTCTATTTCAAAATTCATTTTTTTTTATTGGTCCGTGATCCTATTCCTAACAACTGGTATCATAGCTAAAATTTTATTTGGCTGATAAACTTGTAGGAAAGGAGGGTTCCTGGTTCGAGTGGGCGCAATGGCAGAAGAAGAGAAGTTTAGTGGTCAAAACTACCAGTTATGGAAGATGAAAATGGTGGAATATCTATATTATAAGGATTCTTTCCTACCATTAGGATGAATAGAAAAGAATCCAATGACTATGAAAGATGAAAAATGGGAGGTTCTTGATAGAAATAAACTAGGAACAATACGACTGTGCTTGGAAATGTTGGTGGCTTTCAAAATTTCAAAATAAAATACAATGGAGGATCTAATGAAGGAATTGACTAAAATGTATGAAAAACCCTTAGCCTCCAACAAGGTATTTATTATGAAGTGTTTATTTAATATGAATATGTCATAAGGTGGGTTTGTTACTGATCATTTAGATGAGTTTAATACGCTCACTAGTTAGTTACGTTATGTAGGAGTAAAGTTTGATGATGAGGTTAGGGATATTTTGATTTTGTGCTCATTTCCAAAAAATTGGAATGACTTGGTCATGGCTATGAGTAATTCTGTCTTTGGTTCAAGCACTTTAAAGTTTGATGATTTTGTTGGTTTTATCCATAGTGAGAAAATGCAACAAAAAATCATAGATGAGACATCATGTAATGCTTAGACTGTGGAGAACATGGGAAGACAAAGGGATAGACAAAAGGTCCTAGGGAATTGTGGGAAGTATAATAAGGGAAGATCCAAATCCAGAGGTAAGATAGAGTGTTTGCATTGTAGGAAGAAAGGACACATGAAGAAATATTGTTGGTCTAAAAAAGGAAAACAAGGAGATGGACAATAGGAGAATAATCAGGAAGTAAATGTAATAGGTGATGTGTTGCAAGATGATTTAATACTTTCAATATATAATATTACTGATTCTTGGGAGGTAGACTTAGGGGCTTCATTTCATGTCACAACCCATAGAAAATATTTTTAAGACTATGTTCAAGGTGATTTTGGACAAGTTCATTTAGGTGATGATGAACCATGTAGAATTGTTGGAAAGGGTAAGATACATATAAAATTATAGAATGGAAACCAATGGTTGTTGAAATCTGTGAGGCATGTTCCTAATTTAAGAATAAATATAATTTCAAAAATGTAGTTGGGAAGTGAAGGTTTTACAGTTATGTTTACAAAAAAATTGTGGAAGGTCACTAAAGGATCACTGATAATAACAAAAGGAGAGAAGGTATGTACGTTGTATTTATGTATTAGTATTGATAAAATTTCTATTGCTTTAGCTTCTACAGGAGTAGATACAACTTTTTGGCATCACATGCTCAAACACTGGAGTGAGAAGGGGATGAAAATTCTCCACTCAAGAAACTTGTTGCTAGATTTGAAGCAGATTGATTTGGATTTTTGTGAGCACTATGTTTATGGAAAATAGAAGAGAGTCATATTTCTCAGAGTTGGGAAGAAAAAGAAGAGTGAAAACTTAGATCTTGTGCATACGGATGTGTGGGGACCGAATCAGGTACCATCACTTGGTGGCTCTTATTATTATGTTACTTCTATTGATGATGCGTCTAGGAAAACATGGGTTTATTGCATTCAAAAAAAAATCTGATGTCTATGATACTTTTAAGAAATGGAAAGCCTTGGTTGAGAATGAGATAGGAAATAAGTTGAAGTGTTTCAGATTAGATAATGGAGGAAAATATCGCAACAAGAAGTTTGATAGTTACCGTTCATACCATGGGATTCGTAGAGAGAAGACGGTTCCAAGAACACCACAAGAAAATGTTGTGTTAGAAAGGATGAGCATGAAAATCATGGAGCATGCAAGGAGTATGAGATTGCATGCAAGATTGCCCTTACATTTTTGGGAATATATTGTTGTTTACTTAATAAATAGAGGGACTTCGAGTTCGTTTGATGGTGGCATTCCAGAGGAGGCATGGATAAGTAAAAAGGTAAACTACTCATTTATGAAGACTTTCAGTTGTGAATAATTTTTCCATTATATTGATAGAGAAAATAAAACAAAGCTTAAGAAAAAATCTAAGAAGTGTACTTTTATTGAATATGGAGTTAATGATTTTGGTTATTGCTTATGGGATTATGAAAATCAAAAAATCATTAGGAGTAGATATGTGGTATTCAATGAGAAGGTCATGTACACAGATTAGTTGCAATGAACTAAATAGGAAAATACAAACACATAATACACAGGGCTTGATGAAATCATAAAAAATGAAATTCCAGAGGTGTTAGAAAATCAAAATGTTCAACAACAACAACATGTACCTCAAGCTCATGCAAGTGTTGTTATAAGATCTACCAGGTTAAGTAAACCCTATGAGTGATACTCTCCTTCACTATATTATGTATTTCTGACTAATTCCGGTGAACCAAAATGATATGAAGAAGCAATGTAGGTAGAAACCAAAAAGAAGTGAGAGTAAGGCATGAAAGAGGAGATAGAATATTTGGTATATAACCATACTTGGGACTTGGTTTGGTTTCCTATAGGTAAAATATAATTTCAAAATAAATAGGTTTACAGGTTGAAGGAAGAATATGGGGGCAAAAAGAGGTATAAGGCCAGACTTGTTGTAAAGGGGTTTGCACATAATAAATGAATAGATCTTATTTATAAGACTTCCGTGATTAGAGTTATGGTGAGATGGTTCTTCCGAATCCATTGCATAAATTTTTATAGTTCAAAATTTCATACCAACCAACACTACAAGGAGAACACCTTCTAGAAGAGGTTTTTAGTGTTACAAAATTTGGCAAAATTTTCAAAAAAACCTCCGCTACAACCTCCTCTATTGACTACTGAGGTTTTAGAAGAGGTTTTAATGGAAGTTCCATATAACCAAAAAACTTTGGGTGGGTGGAGGTTGTAGCAGAGGTTTTTTACTTCGGTGCTTTTACTGTCAAAACAAATTGGTACACTCTTTACAAACCATACCTGATGCGTTGATATAATACAAACGCACCAGTGTGTTTATAATTATTGTGCACCATTTCCACCTTTTTTGTTGTATGCAGAGCATCAATGCTCTTATAACTTCTACACACTGGTTCCACCTTGTTTTCATATGAAGAACCTGTTCTTTTTAGTTTTTGTACGCCCTGATGCGTTTAAGTTATAATGTGCACGAGAGAGTTTAAGTTATCTCGAGCCCTGGTGCATTTAATATAGTGTGCGCCTCAGTGCATTTAACATAGAGTGTGCCCTAATTCTTGTATAACTAGTACGTACCAATGTCTGTTTTACCATGTGCATTGAAGGAAGTGAAATTTTGAATATTTGAGGTGAGATGTTGGTGCCATTATTTTTACTAAGAAACGGTGCGTATATTATAGTATACACACTGGTGCGTACATTATATTTAGAGCCCTGGTGCATATAATAAAAGTAACACACTGGTGTGTCCATTATATCTAATGCCCCGAAGTATATTTTAAACATGAGCACTGTACCATTTTGAAACGATAAATATTATTGTATGTTTTTTCGTTTATAGAACACTATTTTTTCTCAATAGTTCGTACCAGTGCGTTACTATAATTGATGTGAACTGGTGTGGACGACTCCTAAAAATGAACCACTTTCTATACTATGGCACACGTTGTCTAGTGAGTTCATATGAATATAGTGCACTGATATGAATATATTTTAATTAATCCCTCTCCCTGTTAAGCCCTAAATAGTGGCACATTACCCCTTACTTGAGGCATATTAAATTAGTAATGTTATTTTATTTATGTCGGTTTGGGTCCATTAGTTGTAATTGTACCTCCTAGTCTCCTATATATACCGAGGAGACATTTTCATTTGGAATCATCTTGTATTTGGAAATTTATGTGGTGTATAAGAAGGTTTCCCCCTTGAAGAGGCTTATTATTTGAAATTCTCTCTTTTTCAAGGAATTGCATATTTATTCTGAGGTTTTTCTATGCTATCTTGATATTTGGTTCTTAACATTTGGTATCAGAGCTCAAGGTCTTGGGGTTTCGCTGCTACATCTGAAACACCTTGGAATTTTTTCTAATTTTTTTTTTCTATGATGTTTCATAAGGAACCCCTTGGAGGATATATATTAAACAAATCAAATTACATTGGGTTAAAATTTCAGCTCTTGAGGCCTTATAATTTCAGATATATAGCCTGTGTAAGATAGGGTTATGGAATCATCCTGAATTTAGTCATCGTGGAATTTTCGCTATGAAATGTTTTCTCTAAAGTTTCAGACCCTGAAATCTAGAAGATATTCATATAAATTATTAAGGTATTTGTGATAAAAATTTCAGCTTCTAGTTCATCTTACATTTGTAGATACACCCCGTGGAAGATAGGGTATCAGACTAGTCCTATTGACTAGCCTCAGGTAGGTGTTCTGGGTAAAACAATCATAAATTCTTCCTAGTGTATCCAAATTGAGTGAGACCAGTTGTCGTGGATAGTGGACATTCTATAGTATTTATGGTACAAGTTTTAGAAATGCATATCAATTATTTTGAGTGGGACACTCTATACAAGTGAGATATACTGGAAAGGAAAAAAATCAGCAAGTTGTGGGGAAGTTACCATAACTTCCACTTGGCACATCCAATTTTGATCAGACCTGTGGAATTGTAGAGAAGAAATATCAGAGAACTACAAAAAAGAAATTTTCATGCCCAGAAGGGACGAAATTTTGAAGATACAACAGAAGAAAGATTGTCTAGTAGAACCACCTCAAAATCAAGGTTTAAAAGTGATACTTGGCCAACATTCCAGAAAAAAAGGGAACTTCTACACCAAATAAGCCTCCATATAGTCCTACTTGGACTCTTGATGAAGGTGAAGAAATGCGTAGGGACATAAATGATTTAAAAAATATGACAATAACAAAATATGACCTACAAGGGATGATGGATGGTTTAAAAAGGGAGATCATGGAAGGATTGAATATTTTCCTAATAGAGAGGACACATGAAAGTAAAAATGTATTCCATGAAATTCATGATGAGGACACAAGGAAGATGAATCAAGAATGGAGAAACTCCAACTTTGGGTTGAATACCAACCTCTTTCCTAAGATCGATATGAGGAAGTTTGATGGCAAGGACCCAATCACATGGATACTTCATATGGAGCAATTCTTTGATCTACACGATGTGCCACATACACAAAAGGTACAGATTTCTTATTTATATTTCGATCCCAATCAATTTGTGTGGTATTGATGGCTTTTTTATCACAAATCACTCGTCACTTGGAAAATTTTCACGGAAGAAATGATAGCACACTATGAGGATACAAGGAGCAATACCTTCTTTAGCCAATTGATAAATCTCAAGCAAAAGGGTTCAGTTACAAAGCACATTGAGAACTTCCAAATATTGAATATAAATGTAACATATATTCGAGATGATCACTTGATTGATGTATTCATAGGAACTTTAAGGAATAACATTCAACATGAGGTTCACCTTTGGGAACCCAAATCATTGGACAATGCATTTAGGGTGGCAAGAAATGTTGAAAGTACAAATATGGATATGGCTACTAGAAGGACCACTTCTAACATCTATCGAGAGAATACTGCTCCTTATTCTAAAACAACTCAACCTACAAGGTTGACACCTGAACAATTGGAGGAAATAAAAGCAAAAGGTTTATGCTTTAATTGTGACATCAAGTACAGTAAGGGACATAAGTGTGGTGAGAAGAAATTATTCTACATAGATTGTGAAGAGGAAGAAGAATAAGAACAATAATAAGAACACGAACAAGAACATGAACACGAACAAGAACAAGAACAAGAACAAGAACAAGAACAAGAACAAGAACAAGAACAAGAACAAGAACAAGAACCAGAACCAAAACCATCTCAAGATTAAAACATAAAAGCTATTTCTTCTGAAGAGTTAACTCCCACGATATCATGTAATGCATTGGTTGGAATTGGCACTCCTCAAACCCTCAAGATCGAATGATATATCAAAAAGAAAAATGTAATAGTCCTAATTGATTCTAGTAGTACTCATAATTTCATTCACTATAAATGATCCAAAGCTCTCAATTGCTTTGTATATCCAGTGCCATAGTTTCAAGTAATGATTGCAGATGGAGAAACTATCAATTTCTCAGGAAAATGCAATATGACCAATCTTACTATGGGGGAATATGTAATGAATAGTACAATGATCTCTATACCCATGGGTGGTGCTAATGTTGTACTAGGAATCCAATGGTTACAATCATTAGGAACAATGGCTTTTAATTTTCAATATTTTTTCATGAAATTTTCATTGGAAGGAAAATAAATTTAGTTAAGAGCTATCACAGGGAAACCCAGTAAGGTGATAAGATCTAATGGCATGACAAAATTATTGAAAAAGGGGCATCGGGGTGTAATTGCACAACTATGATCACTAGATGTTCAAACATATAAGACATCTATTCCCCTAGATCTCCAAGGGATCATTTATAAGCATTCCAAAGTATTTGAAGATATTCCCAAAGGTCTTCCACCCACTCAAAATCATGATCATGATATTCACCTAATTACTAGGAATGTTCATCTTAACATCAGGCCTTACAGATACCCTTATGCCCAAAAGAGTGAAATTGAGAATATGGTTGAAGAAATGTTAGAGGATGGAATTATTAGACCTAGCCAAAGTTCTTACTCTGCACCAATGGTAATGGTACTCAAGAAAGATGGCTCATGGTGTATGTGTCCAGATTATAGAGAGCTCAACAAGATCACTATTAAAGATAAGTTTTCCATTCCCGTCATTGATGAGTTTTTAGATGAACTACATGGAGCAATCTATTTCACAAAGTTAGATCTTTGTTCAAGGTATCATCATATTGGAATGAAGGAAGGAGATATCCCAAAAACAACATTCCGAACCCATGAAGGCCATTATGAATTTTTGGTCATGCCTTTTGGCCTTACAAATGCACCTTCCACATTCCAAGGGTTGATGAATTCCATTTTCAATCCCTTCCTTCGAAAATTTGTGTTAATATTTTTTGATGATATACTAATCTATAGAAAGTCTTGGGAGGATCATGTGTGACATGTTGACAAGGTGCTACAACTACTAAAGGAGCAACAATTATATCCCAAACCATCAAAAGTTTTCTTTGGGGTGAAGGAGGTAGAGTATTTGGGTCATATTGTATCTCAAGAAGGTGTCAAGGTAGACCCTAACAAGATTAAGTCCATGATGGACTGGCTGATTCCCAAAACATTGAAGAATCTTAGAGGATTTTTAGGTTTGACAGGTTACTACCGCAAATTTGTTCGGAACTATGGAAGAATAACAACACCTTTAATGACATTAGCTAAGAAGGATGCATTTTCATGGACTCTAGAGGAAACTCAAGATTTTGAACAACTTAAAGAGGTGATGTGCAAATCTCATGTCTTGACCACACCAAAATTCACAAAAACCTTTATTGTGGAATGTGATGCCTAGAGAAATGGCATTGGTTCTGTCCTAATGCAAGAAGGAAGGCCCCTAAATTTTGAAAGTCGACCACTCAAGGGAAATGAATTACACAAACCCATTTATGAAAAGGAAATGATGGAAATACTACATGCATTGAAGAAATGGTGCCCTTACCTAGTAGGTAGGCACTTCAAGGTCAAAACAGATCACGATAGTCTTAAATACTTCTTGGAACAAAGACTATCTTCAGAAGAACAAAAAAAATGAGTGGCCAAGATATTGGGTTATGATTTTGAAATCATCTATAAAAAAGGGAAGAAAAATGTTGTGGAAGATGCACTCTCAAGAAAGGATGAAGATGTTGTGGCCTTTCTCTGTGTTATCTCAATCATCCAACCCAATTGGATAATAGAAGCGAGGGATGAATGGAAGAATGAAAAAAATGTGTGGACTCTCATTCAAAGGTTGCAATATGATTCCAGTGCATCCGATACATTTACATGGAAAAATTATTCACTATGGTACAAAGATCGTTTATATTTATGTAAGAAATTCCAACTCAAACAAAAGGTACTATTGGAATTGCACACCTCTCCGGTAGGAGGGAACTCGAGATTTTTGAAAACCTACCATAAGGTCAGCAAGGGATTTTTTTGGGATGGCCTTAAAACTGATGTTCAAAGGTTTGTGGCAGAATGCTTGGTTTTCCAACAAAATAAGGTGGAAACAATTAAGACCCCAGGTCTTTTACAACCATTAACCATCCCAAGTTAGCGCTGGGAGGAGGTTTCCATGGATTTCATCACAGGGTTACCGGTTTGAAGGAAAGAGTGTCATCATGGTGATTGTTGATAGACTGACCAAGTACGTACACTTTTTTTCACTCTCTCATCCCTTCGAATCCATTATAGTTGCCACCACATTCATGGAGACAGTTCAAAAGCTACATGGAATCCCAAAGATTATTGTAAGTGACAAAGATCCCATATTCACTGGACATTTTTGGACATAATTATTTTCTTGTTTGGGTACTCAATTGGTTCATAGCTCATCCTATCATCCTCAATCTAATGGAAAAACCAATATAGTGAACAAATTTCTAGAAGGGTACCTTCGTTGCTTTGTCTCTGATAAACAAACACAATGGTTTAAATGGTTACCCTTGGTAGAATGGTGGTATATCACTTCCTTTCATACTGCAACAAAAATGACACCATTTATGGAAGTATATGGATACCACCCTCCTTCCATCACTTCTTCTCTAAAAGAAAAATCTATGGTTAAAGTAGTGGAAGATCACATCAAGCATCAACAACAAGTTCTCCAAATCTTAAACGACATCTTGACCATGGCACAAAATCGCATGAATCAACAATCAAATCAACATCGTAGTGAAATAAGTTTTGAAGTAGGGGATTGGGTGTTTTTAAGACTACAACCATGAAAATAGATGTCCCTCAAGCAAGACAAGAAGGATAATAAATTATCACCAAAGTACTATGGCCCTTATAAGGTGTTGCAAAAGATTGGTACCATGGCATACAAATTGGAGTTGCCTGAATCTTCACGAGTACACCCAGTTTTCCATGTTTCATGCTTAAAGAAGGTTATAGGTGACAAGATCCCAGTTGAAACTATATTGACAGAACTTGACAAGGAAGGTAAAATCATATTGAAACATGAAGCTATCATTGACACAAGAATTCACCAGCTGAGGAATAGATCCATTTCAGAGTATCTCATTAAGTGGAGGAAACTACTTGCTGAAGATTCCACTTGGGAAGATGAGTCTTTTATACAGAAACATCCAAAATTACTCAAGCATTGCGGACAACACTTGTCTCAAGGGGAGGGGCATGTTAAGCCCTAAATAGTGGCACATTACCCTTTAATTGGGGCATATTACATTAGTAATGTTATTTTATTTATGTCGGCTTGGGTCCATTAGTTGTAATTGTACCTCCTAGTATCCTATATATACCAAGGAGACATTTTCATTTGGAATCATCTTGTATTTGGAAATTTATGTGGTGTATAAGGAGGTTTCCCCCTCGAAGAGGCTTATTATCTGAAATTCTCTCTTTTTCAAGGCGTTGAGTACTCATTCTGAGGTTTTTCTATGATATCTTTATATTTGGTTCTTAACACTCCCTCTCCTTGGATTCCCACTCACGTACAGATGTGTACATGTCGACTTATTGTTGCTCCTCATCTTGTTTTCGTCATCTCTGATTCACATACAAATATTGTTAAGCACATATATAGATAAAATAAATTGAAATTATAAAACACACACATATATAAATAACTTGGATTTAAAAAAATCTATTTTTTTTTTCTTTGCAAAAAAATATAGAAAAGTAATTGGTGTGCCTTGTTATCGCACAAGTTATAGGTTGGGAAAATCCCGAACCAAACCACACAATAGTGACAAATAAGGGGAATCCTACCCACTTTCACCTTATATAGGTATTATCATCACTTTAGAGATGAAGTGATCACCTCAAGGGGGGATCCCAGTGACCCTAGGGGGAATGAAATGGAAAATCAAGAGATGATGAAAATTCCCCTTATAGGTCAATGATGGTAGGTAATAAGGGCTCTAAAAGAGTCTCGTAGATGGTATAATATATTCCATGACGTATTAGACTTTCCAAGTAGTGATTGTACCTGCCCGAGACACAAGGAAAACAAAGACACAAGCCCAATAATATGTTGGAAAAACAAGTTAATCTTGTTTTCCCTAATTGCATTAGTAAACAAAAATATATATCAGCAACAAAATGATAATAAGAGATGCAAATAAATTTTCTTAAAGTCTAGTTAAGATTGCAAGAGACAAGCTAGCAATGACTGGTTAACTCAAGTATGAAAGAGAATGACTTTAGCATGAAACAAGGCTGAAATAAAATAGATTTGTAGAGATATAATTGAAGCCTAATGTATGTAGAACACAAGTTGTTACAACAAATAGAGGAACCATAAAAAATTTCCAACAATCCACCCAAAAAGTGTGCTAGGGTTAGTAGATTGTAGGGGGAAACTTTTGGCAACTTTTGACGGTTGGTTTGTGAGTTATTAAAAACGTTGTATTAGGATTTTTGCAGCCCTAACATATGTAGATACAATTTTATGACAGTAGCAAGAACCACTTAGCAAAAAGTGACTCCCTAGTGGCTCACCAAGCATATAAAGCATAAAATTGATTCCAATTTAGACAATCTCAAAATCTTGAGTTTTCATGTTAACCAATGCAATATTTAATTTCTGCAATGCAATTAGATTTGGCGCCTTTAGCTATTTTGTTATGGAGTCAAGTAAATTAATAGCTAACAAGTGCTATCTCCTTGGGGGTGTAAACCCTTTTACTCCTGAAGGAAAGAAAATATTAACTAGGAGATACTAGGAGGTTGTAAACCCTTTTACTTCTCCTAGTAAAACCTTGTGCAACAAATAATTTCTAGAAAAAAATGATAGATAATGGTGGGGTTGTAAATCATTATACTCCCCAAGAAATATAGAAAATCAAACTTGTAACCAAGCAATGAAACATCAACAAGATAAAATCCTTACCTAGTCCAAGAAATGACGAGAAAAACCTCCTCTTACCAAGATAAATCCACCATAGATGTAAGAGAAAAGCTCCAAGAGAGGTAGCACACTACTTCTTCCACCAATAGCATGAAGAAACCACAAAATAAGCACAAGAGATAGATATTTCCCAAAGAGGGCATAGATTTCAGCTAGGAAGGCTTCTCAGAATGGGAGAGATATGATGGAAATGAGATACAAATGATCTCTATTTATATGAAATGTTCTAAAGATAGTTTGTCCACATAATTTAGGGTAAACCACAAGATAAGAGCTCAACATCCCTAATATTTCCACTTTACAAAATAATATTTTTTAATTCATACTTTTGCACATGAATGAAACCCTAAAACAAGACGTCACCCTCCCTTTAGGTAGGTTTTGGCACTCTAAGTCAGGTAGTTGAGATTGGAGAGGGGATTTTGGGCTTCCAAGAACCATCTTCCAAGGTGCTAGGACCTCTCTCCACTATATCAAGGCACCAATCCTCATCAAATTTCCAAGTGTCACATCATCACCACAACCTATCCCATGTGTGATGTCAAGCTCCAAGAAGGTGACATTTTTCTTCCTTCAAGCAAATCATTTGGCATGTAGGGGCTGGGTAAGACCCTATAGGTGTCCTCTAGGCCTCCAAATACATGTATATATGATCTAACATGTGGGACCTTGGAATCCAACTTGTGGGATTCAATCCACATGAAATCCCAAGCCAAGATTGTTCCTCCAAAACTGTCCACCAGCTAGGTTGTGTAAAAACAAATGGATACACCCACTAAGGATATCAAGTCAAAGCATCATGGTGAGTAAATAAAATAAATAAAAGGGCCATATAAGCACGTACATACAAACTACCTTATGAAAATAAACCAATGCTGAAATACCCTATGCAATTTACCAGGTTTAGGTATGGGAGGGTTGACAAAATGACCTATTGGGTGAATCATACCTCAATTTTAGGGGTGTTTCCTGAGGGGCCTTCCTTCTAAGTCACGTGGATGAGGTGTCATGGATGAGGGGATTTTTTTTGGGAATGGGGTTCATGACATACAAGGGTTTTTAGTGTCTCACTTATGGGTGCCTTTGTAGAGGCTGTGTTACACCTTCATTTTCAATGCAACATTTTTCCAAGCCCATTTATTTCCTTTGAATCTTTTAGTATGTTTCCAAGTTGAAGCCAAGGTGGGCATTCTAACTAAGAAATAAAAAATATTCCCAGCTTGACTCTACCTTGGTCACATCATTCTTCCCCAAGTTGAAAACATGTGTGGGGTTTCTACTGAAGCAATAAAAACAATGCCCAAACATGCCCCTCCTTGGTTGGCATTTGTTTTTAGTTATTCTTTCATGGGTCCCATCATCTTTTATGATATACATTTCATTGTCCTCGAGATCCCTAGGAAAACATATAGAAGGTTAATGGTTTGGATTTTATCTTTTTCTAGATACAAGCCTTTGGGAATTCATCCCCTTCTTCCCATGAAATGAGGGACAACCCCTTCTTGGGTGAATACACTCGAAAATCCCAAAATATAAGAAGATGAGGGGATGAAGTGTCAAAAGTGAAAAGTATGGCCGGGAATGGAACAATGACTCATCAAGAGGACCTCCCAGTAGCATCCCTATCCCTAAGGGTGACCCACTTACTAGGGTGCAATGTCAACCACCAAAGTGAAACATGGAAAATAGCATAATGTCCAAGGAAACATCACATAATCAAAAGCAGTAATATAAGAAACAAACTCAAATGCCTCAAATATTGAAATGACACCCACCATAATACCTGACTAGTACATCATGGAGAAAGACCCAATGTCTTCTGGAGTCCAGCTAATGTGGTGGATGCCATCGTGACGAACCTAGAGCTATGGTGGTGAGGTGGGTATGTATCTGTGCAAGTGGACACTGATGGTCAAGATGTCTCTCAATATTCCATGTCTACAACCTGATGGCCTCAAGACATCATCTCCTTAGTTGTCCCTATAAGTTGGGGATAACATACCTAAAACAGAACCTACACACCGCCAATGATGTTCTATATCATAAAAAAACACCGCTATGCAATGCTTTTACTAACATGCACCAGTAAGACATGTTTCTTGTCACACCACCACATATTTTAGTAGTTCATCCCATAAGATGCACCACAATGTTAAATTTTAAAATAATCGGCTCGGTGTTGTGCTCTCTATAGAACTAGTGCGTTTGTTGTACCTAAAGGCACTACTAGGTTACATTGTTTTATTGCATCTTAAGCGATGTGATGTGTTAATATGAATGCACTTGTGCTACTATGTTATTGTAGCATCAACATTATGTTTTGATGTATGTTGGGTTATCAAGAGCACCGATAATGGGGCATCCGACGAAATGCCTCAGCATGTGAAATCATACAATATTTTCCAAGTGCAGTTCTTTTAACCACACCTATTCATTTTGTTAACAAAGACACACTGTTGCACTAAAATTTATGGTGCACAAAATTATTGGTACACTTTGTTAAACTAAAAGCACCTGTGCATCTATTTTACCAGAGCACTGGCAGTTTAGTGGTGTGTTTTATTTAATAATGCACCAGAGATGAGGCCATACCAAAGACACACTACTACACTTAATTTTCAAAACCTATCATGGTACATATTGTTAGTGTTTACACATTGGTGTTCCATGCTTATTGTTGCACTTCCATGTATTTTTTCAATGTGTCAAATAAGATTCACCACGCTCGTAGATTATAAAAAATTTAGCCCAGTGATGTGCTCTTTATAACACTGGTGCGTTGCACCACTAGGTTAAATTTTTTTATCACAACTTAAGCTGTACAATGTGTTTCTATTAACGCATTGGTGCTACCATGATATTGGAACACCGAAATTATGTTCAACAGTGCATTGTGATGCATAGAGCACTAGTCACAGGGTGTCCAATGAGATGACCCGCTATGTCAAGTTGGTCAATATTTGTCCTAGTGTGGTTCTGTAAACAACACTGATGCATTTTGTTAAAATACATGCACCACTACGTTAAATTTTTATGAATGTAAAGTTGTTGGTGCACTTAATTAAATGGAATGTTTCGGTGCAGGGAAAAACCAAGGATGCACCGATTGCGAGGCATCCCAAAGGACACACTGCTTTGTTTTTAAAATTTATTGCAATTTTCTTCCTTCAACATCATCGATGCATACATTTATATTAGATTCACTGGAGGTGGTGTTCACTGTGAATTTAACACATGACACACCGCTTCGGGGTGAGCCAAAGCGTTCAAGCAAACTGCACAAAATTGGAAAAAAATTGAAACAAATGCTAAATTTCAAGATAAATTCAAATTTTAATTGGATGAAAATGAAAATAGTAAGGTAATAAATAGTTTAATTGGACTCTGATTTCCTGAGGAGGCATGGTTTCATCGTTGAGAGGAAAGGAAAATTGTGGTAATTTCCAAGTCACTGTAGAGTACTAGAAACAAAACTTCTTTGGAAGGAGGGTAACATCTGGGTCCAACATGGGGAAATGTTCTCACCATAGAGTGCATGAGAACCTCAACATCTCCGATTGTCCAAGACATGTAATCCTGTGCCCACTTCAAACAACAACACCCTTTAGAAGTATCTTCTAGTGGATGTGATCCACCAACGTTAGTGATAAATTGAAAACCATGCTAAAAATAAAATTTTTACTAAGCTACAAAATGATAAGGTAATATAATTCTATGACTAAGCACAAATTTCCTAACATGTATTCATTATGTACAAATGAGTATGCAATATGTATACAAGAAGATGCGAACTATAATATCATGAATGCATGATGCAACACATATATAATAATAATAATCTAATTTTAAGGTCACGACCAAGGTAGACACCAAATGCCCTAACCTAGACCAAATGCCCTAGCCAACATATATACAAATGTAATGTAAGATAAAAATTCCCTAACCCACATTGATATATGTTAGTTGGAATGCTAGGTATAATCATATGACTAGTGAAATCATCCCAACATCGTATCAGAATATCTACCACCGTGCTTCATCATAAACCAAAATAAAAATAAGTCAAGCACAAAAAGATCATGAGTTGGGATATACACCATACCATAACTATTCATAGAATCCAACTCATGGAGGCGAGAGGGTGAGACAAGGTCATGCAAGGAGTTATCACCACAACCCTTCCTTATCCATCCTAGGATAGGGCCGAAAGAATTATACAAATGAAGATCCTCACTCTTAGATACAAATGCATCACCCGAATATCGAGGAGAAGGGATGAGAAGGAAACTAAGGAAGACTCTAAGGTTGTCTATGGTAAAAGAGAGAACAAGGTAAGGGATGAAACTAGGCCTAGAGAATTTTTTTTTCTCCCAACCTAGGGCTTGTCGGTCTTGTGTGTGAAACTGAAAAGGACTACAACAAACCATATGTTGAAAACAACTCTACCCTACAGGCCAATGAATACTATAAGGGAAACTCCCAAACATATCCATAGAGGAATAACAAGATGATAAAGGAAAATGATGGAGACTTTCATCACAAAAATCCCGCTCTGAGTTGTGTCTTTTCCCTCAAAAAATTTAGAGCACAATGGTGGTTGAAAAAATTATTTGTAGAATAAATACAAGTGATCAAATGAGTATGTATCATATCCTCCAGGGTGTGACCGAGAATCATCATAAGAATTCTACACTAAGTCATCCTTGGGCGATTAGAACAAATCTGTAATCATGTCATCTTCATGTTTCCAAACATCTGAGTCCTTAGAAATCACAATAGGTTGTTCCAAGGGTAACAATTGAAAATTACCTTCAGTTTCATAAATGGGATCTCCATAGAGAACATAACAAATCACATCCCATTTACATCTTCCAACATGTATAAACTCAGAAATATTATCAATCACATCATTGTCTTTATTATAACATGAAGGGTTCAATGCATCCAAGGTTTCTTCTAGAACCTCTTCAATTTCCGAATCATAAAGTAAAGCAACATCAAAAAATATGAAAGGATAATAACTTACCATGTCATTTTATTCATGTGCTAGAGGAATGGAAGATTGGATGAATTCATCAAGTGGAGGAGAAAATACCGATTCTTCATCTTCATGATGAGCCTCTCTATGGATTAGGTCTTCAACATGTTGTGTTTCATCAAAGTGGTTTTCTTCGACATATTCACAAGGAAACTAATGTTCATGTGTTTGGTGATCTTCCTCATGATTCACTTCTTCAGGTTCTCTTTCTTCAATCAAGTCTTCATTGTGTTCAATAGAATCAAGAGGTGATTCTTGCTCCTCTTCGAGGGGTCAATAACCCTCTTGGCAAACTTCTTCTTCAGGTTTGTACAAGGCATTCTCAAGATATGGAGGTTCTTCATTGATAAATTATTCATCATTCACTGGATTGTTTGGCGGGAGAAATTCATCAAGATTTATGTCTCCTTTTGAATCTCTCCATTCTTCCCCATCTACATTCAACTCCAATATCTTGGATAAAACCAAAGGTTGGTCATATTTCTCTCATATGATGGCACGTGGTGTCTTTACTTGGAAATAGGCTTTAGTGAGTTCTTCCTCTACTGAAATTTCGAGACATCGTTCATACCTCTCCACTATGAGGTCATTCTCTTCCCGTATTTGTGCACAAATGTCAACCAACATATGTACATATTCGTAGCGATCAACCAATTTCTTGCAAAATATCTCATCTTCTTTAACGCTTTCCTTCAACCTTTGGGAGAAGTCTTTGAATTGTTCTTGACAAATTTCTTCATATTATTCAAAATTTTTCTGTTCTTGAAGGGCTACCTCAAGTTATTGAATGGTGTCTTCAATTTTTTGACAGTTTGTAACCCAATATTCAAGAAATTTCATAATGAGATGTGTGAGGGAAAACACACTTTTCGGTTTGAGACATTTTGCAAGCCACATTCGTATCTCGATCGGTATGTTAACCAAAGACAATTGTATCCACACATATTCATGTATGAACTTTAATCTTGTTGTGTATCTTATAAATTTTGAAACATAGGTAACAACCAAGGACCTATCACTATCATGTTTTGGACAACCATCAGTTCATTATGAGAGAATATAATTTGGGTATCCAAGAATATATTCAGCATCGATGAATGGATACCTTTCATGAAGACCCCATGGTGCCATGATTCCATCACTAGAGAGTGTACAATATCACATAGTTGAGAGAAGAATGACAACTCAGGTTATAATCAATGGATTTTCCAGATCATCCCTTTAGTATCATCAAAGGAAGGTGAGGGAACTACCCTCATTGGAGTCACTAGGTAAAATTGTAAGATAAGGGATTCAAGAGAATTTTACCAAAGATACGTCATGAGGAGAATGACTCAATCCTCCCTGACAATGATGCCAAAATGTTATCACATGATTTGTACTTGCAAATCCCACCAAAAGATCCCCAAATCTTGCATAACTATGGAAGATTCTACCACTATCACCTAAGTAGATACTTCCCTCATTTTAGTGATGGAAGAGGTCCACCACAAGGGAGACTTCCTTGGTAACCTTAAGGGATCAAATATCAAGTTTATTATCCAAGCCTACCACCTCCTATCTTGATCACCGAATGGTTGGTCTAGGTTAGGGAAAGAGAAGAGGTCTAAAGATGATTTGGTACATGCTTGGAAAAATAACACTTTGCAGCATATATATAACACTTTCCAAGCTAAGGTATGCAATAAATACCTCTTTTAGAACCTAGAAAATTTAGATTAATGTGGCTATTGCAAATTGCAGCAATGAAACAATCTTATGGAATGAAGGACATTGCAAATACATTCAAAACACTCATAGATGGATAGTCCTCGTCATCCTGTTTCCAACGGTATGTGGTACGCCATGTGGTTCCTCACAGTTGAGAAGTTATACCTTTTAAATATGAAACCTCAAAGTATGGATAAAAATCTCCTAAACAATTGCACCAAGAAGTTATAAGTTGGCCCCAAAATCAGAAAAAGGAGAAAAATGGTTGCAACAAGAAGTTATAGGTTGGCCCTAAAGTCAAGTAAAGGAGGTACTTAAAATAGTGTAAATACACTCAAGATTCTCTCATTTGGAAGTAGAAATCAAGAAAGTATGTGATCTCTTAACGAAACTGAAGTAGAGAAGGAATGCAAAGGAGGAAAGTCTCAGAGCCACAGATTGGAGAAGGGTTTTAAGAAAAACCTATTTGAGTAGACCCTCATGGGTTAGGGATAGGGAGTCCCGCGAGGACCTTGTAGGTTACACATGACTCGTCACATGAGGCCCCGCTAGTTTCCCAGTCCAATACAGTGAGGCTAAGGAAAAGTTTGAAGAAGGTGCTCGTCTCTTGATGCTGAAGCCGAGGAAGGTTTGATTATTTGAGATCTTATGCACTAGGTTTTTTACATGATAAAAGGTATGGTTTTCTATATGTTTTTATGTGCATATCGTAGAGGTTATGGCATATGATTTGAGTCATATCTTGGATGGTTTGACACATTATTAAGGCATGTTTTGGCACATGTTTGAGGCTTGTATTTTAGACATTTTGGCACATGGTTTGAGGTATATATTGGATAATTTGGCACATGGTTTGAGGTGTATCTTGCATATTTTGGTATATGATTTGAGGCATATCTTGTAAGGTATGACATATGTTTGAGGAATATATTGGAGGTTATTTTGGCATATGAGGCATATCTTGGAGGTATTGACACATGGTTTGATGCATATCTTAGCACATGCTTGATGCATATCTTGGCACATGGTTTGATGAATATCATGGTGATATTGAGCATATGATTTGGGGTATGTTATTGATCTTTATGTGGTTGAACCAATTTTGATTATGATGGTGATGTATCAATATCAACGAAAATAACAGTGACAGGTTGATGATGAGGATGTATCAGTATCAGTGATAGTAACAGTGACATGTTGATTCTCTCATTTATATTTTCTAGTTGAAGAAAGGGGAAAGGAAAAGGGGTTAGATCCTCCTTCTATTTGGTGCTGGAGAATCTAGGGAGTTGGATATTCCTTTAGGTTGGAACTTATAAACTAGGGGGTTGGAGTTGGAGAATCTAGGGATTTGGAGCTTCCTTCATATTCGAGCCTATAAATTAGGGGGTTGGAGCTTCCTTCTAGTTGGAGTTGGAGAATTTAGGGAGTTGTAGCTTCCTTCAGGTTGGAGCTTGTAAACAGAGGGTTGGTGCCTCCTTCCAGTTGGTGTTGGAGAATCTTGGAAGTTGGTGCTTCCCGTGGATGTAATATCCAAGATATATATTAAAAATCATTTTGTGGTTTCCTCCTATTTTGGTTTCCACGTAAAGAACTTGTGTAATGTGTATCTGTGGTTATATATTGATGATATCTTGAATGCAATCATAAGTGATAAATTGTTGATAAGTTAATGTTTACATGTTGTGATTAAAAATGGTAAAAAGTGTTGAATATTGATTCACCCCCCCCTCTCAGTATTGGGGAATATTCAAAAACTAAGGTGCAAGGACATTTGGACCTTAGGCTTTAGATATTGAGGAGAAGGACGTATAGGGTGAAAGAACATTTGGGCCCTATAAATTGTTCTTCCCTTCTTGTAGCTTCAACTAGGTCAAAGATCAATTATCTAAGGATAAAATCCTAAAGTGCTATCACTTTAGGGATTTATGGTTCTAACCCTAGCAAGAAAAATTAACCAATCTTAGACAAATATAGCCTTGTGAGAGGAAGAAAAAATTATGTTACTCTCTTGGGGTTTCAATAAACAAGACTTCTTGGAAATAAACAACAATTTCACCATAAACATTAATAACATAAATAATAATTGCAGAAATTTACTTACGCCATCCAAGAAACCAAGAGAATGTAACACTAATTGTAGAAATATCCCTCCAAAATCAACAAATCATCCATAAAATATCCTTTACAAGAATAACACATGAGATAGAAGAGCTAGTAACCCTTAAGGGCTGAAAATTTCAGAAGTAGTGCCTCACAAAGGTGAGGAATGATGATGATACAAATAAAAGTGAGGGTGGCCTTTGTATATGAGGCCTAGCGCTTTACTTTTTTCCACAAACATAACATAAAAATGTTTTAAGTGGGGATGAACCCTCATTTATCCCTTTACAAATGCTAAAGTGCAAAAAATAAATCAAAATAGCACATACATGTGAAACGTCAAGCCTCCTTAGGTGGGAGCATCAACTTGGAGCAAGGTGGGAGAAAGTGATTTCTCTCATCACCCAAATTCATGCCATGCATCATCAGTAACCCATGTGTGCATCAAAACCTAGTTGCGTCATACCTTATAAGATGCCATCATCATCAGAATAGGGCCAACGTTCAAGATGCAAGTGATTCGTTTAGGCCTCGGGGAGCTGTATCTCATCTCTGCACTATCTCTAACTATCTACTACTGTAACGTCCCCATTCTTGGTGAAAAATAAGTCCTGGGGTACTCTGGCTAGACTATGGGAACCCAACTCATCTGTGTGCCATCATGACTAAATATTCTCCTACCAAGCCCATATTTCCACCATTTAGGGCTCTGAGGGTGTGAGAACTGATATCTGAGGATGGTGAGTCACTGGATGACCCACTACTCTCCTTCACACATGCCATTGTCTTAAAAATAGAGTCACAACATCCTGGGTACAATCCCAAGACGTCCCTCAAAGAACCATGTAAGGGCCATCCAAAAAAAACTAAAGTATAACACAAGGTTAGCCAAAGTTCATAAGAAACATTAGTCCTTAAAGCATGCAAAGTAAGCTGTAACTTAAGATATAATCCATGTAAAAAACATTACATCAGTATCCACTCCAAGCATCAAACTAGCCCAAGACCCCATGTGAGTTGCCAAGTTTAAGTATGGGATGGCATTCATCCAACCCTATTAGATGTGCCACCTATGCCCTATAAAATAACCCAGGTAGAGGTATAGGTCTCGAGAGTGACAAGGAAAGTAAAAAACCCTTCAAGAGTAAGCGTGATAGTGATATGGTTTAGGGATTACTTCATGTCTCATGGTGTCATTAAATCCATTTCTATGAGTGCCTTTGTTGAGGGTGTGCTTTCTCTTGAGTTACCCCATATTTACATGATATTTTTTTCCAAACCCCTTCATTAGCCATCTTTCTAGTCCACTTTATCATATTTGCAAGTCCCCTTTTATAAGGTTTCAAGATTTAACATTTCTATTTTGGACCAGGGTGAGCAATGAAAGGATATGGCTCAAGTTTGGACTAGATTTTGTTAGTCCTTTTTTGATATCATTCCTTTATTTCTTTAACATCATTTTCTTATTCTTTTATTAGAAGTCACAATCAACCTCTTGTCCTTCAGCCCCTCTTCTCATGAGAGAATGGACCATGACCCATTGCCAAATTTTAGTACACTATGAGAAGATCTAGGATGGAAAGTGTTAAGTATTGTGGAGAACAAAATGGTACCCTTGTGAGCCCCCCCTAGTAATACCCCTTCTCCCTGAGCGGTGACAACAAATGACTAGGGAATAGAAGCTGACCACCAAAGTGAAACAAGAAAAATGACACAATTTCTCAAACCAATGATCCATTATCCAACTTCAACCAAAAATCCTCATCCACATTCCCAACAAATTAAGCAAAAAACTTTGCATAAAATAAGGACCAACTTACCTCATGGTGACGATGGATTACCATCTTCCATACCCTGGGTTACTTGGATGTGATGAGACTTGGTTGACCTATAACTGTAAAGGTGAATGAGGGGGGCTATTGGGATTCCATCTGTGGACATGTAGATCATTATCATGATTTGGATCATGTTCTCCAGTGCATGCCATGAGACATGATCTCCTCTAGTTACCCCTAGGTATGGGGGGGTGGGGTAACATTAGATATATTACTTGGTTATTGTATGTAGATGACATGCTTTTTGCAAAGTATAATATGCAGGATATACATGGAATCAAAATATAATTAGCTAATTCATTTGCGATGAAGGATTTGTGTGATGCAAAGAAAATACTTGGTATCAGAATAATAAGAGAAATGAAAAATATTAAATTAACATTGTCTTAGGGTGAGTACATAGAGAAGGTGTTGGAAATATTTAAAATACCGGATGAAAAATTAGTTAGTATAATTTTGTCCAACCATTTCAAATTGACTAAGGATATGTGTCCCAAGACACATGAGTATATAGACTACATGTCCAAGTTTCCATACTGATCGACAATTGGAAACTTGATGTATGAGATGGTGTGTACAAGCCCAGATATTGCACATATAGTGGATGTTGTGAGGATGTATATGAATAATCTAGGTAAAGAGAATTGGAAGGTAGTAAAGTGGATTATAAGGTATTTGAGAGGTACTACTACTCAGACATTATGTTTTGGAGGTTCAAACATTGTTCTACAAGTATATGTTGATTCAAATATGGCATGTGATATAGATAGCAAGGGGAGCACCACATGGTATGTTTTTACTGTAGGTGGAATAACAATAAATTGGATTTTAAAATTGTAAAAGTTTTTTTCACTTTCAACAATGGAAGTAGAGTATGTCGCTGCTACAAAGGCTAGTAAAGAGATGATTTGGTTATAAATGTTTATGGAGGAATTGGGAAAGAAGCAGGAGAATAGTAGGTTGTATAATGACAACTGGAGTTACATTCATCTTGCAAATAACTCAACCTTTCATTCTAAGACTAAACATATATAACTTAGGTACAATTTCATACGATCAATTTTGGAAGATGGAAAGTTGAAGTTAGAAAATATACACACTAGTGAGAATCTTGGAGACATGTTAACAAAGGAAGTAGCCAGGGAGAAACTGAGTTCTTGCTCAATTTTAGTTGGCTTTCAAGAATGACGTTGAATATAAGAAACTTGCACAGTCCAAATTTGGATCATAGTCTAGTAGGTGCAGTAGTGGCCGAGTTGCTATGATTAGTATCCAAGTGGGAGGTCATTGGTTCTAGATATTGATTATATTCCTCATTCAAAGGTATTGTTTTAGCCATGTTAGGATCCTAGTTCATTATAGGAGGGATTCCTCCCCACTAGTGTCTCTATGGGGGGCTGTGACAATGTTTTGGATCCCCCCTAGCGGGGGTTTGGGGGCATCTCTCCCGAAGAGAATTTGTTTTTCGAAAAATGCCTTGTAAAATATTGTAATTTCGTAGTCAATATGGACCGTTCATCATTAGGTCATAGATCTGATGGTATAATTTATGTTGGTGCCTTTTTTCTTTAGAAGGTAACCTTTTTTTTTTGATATAATTTTACTATGGCTGTGTATGGTGAGAGAGAGTGTTGTGAGTAAGAGAGGATATTGAGAGAGAGGAGACTATGAGAGAGTGAAGAGGAGGTTTCCACATATGTGCTATATGTTTTATCCCTTTATGTTTTTGTATGGAATAAAGGAACGACTATCTTTTTCTCCGTGGATGTAGCCCATATTGGGTGAACCACATATATTAGTGTCTCTTTTTCATTGTGTTCTTCTAGTTTTATTTTCCCATTCATTTTGTTTTATTTCCTCGTGATCCTACTCCTAACAGGGTGGACCTTCCCATTCTCCATTTCATACTCTACACCACCACACTCATACATAATGAAAAAAACTAAGGGGAGAGACTTACATCAATGCCATGTACCTACACTCTACATGGTCCCCTTCATCACCCGCATTCCCGTTCTCCATGGCACCACATGAAACCATCACTCTATACCCATTTCCCTTCCATTTCTATTTTCCTATATTTCCCTCCATCTTGTATTGGATTGTCATGATCATTGTTACCCACACCTACACATCACATGTGGATACATAGTGTAGATATAGGTCTCCTAACCCATTCATTAGTTATATCCACCCACATGATCTAAGGCTGTAAACTTAAAAATGTCATTGGTATCACTTGATGACACTTACTTTTGGGTTATTATGGTTTGTACAATTGAAATTAGAATTAGTAAATACAAACTTACCTCCCACCACCTTTTCAATTTATTTGTAGAGTTTGAAATTATTATTTTAGCATGCCAAATGCTTCAAGGATATATGA
>JASDQU010101189.1:20256-42852 GCA_032191745.1 Picea mariana
CAAAAGTTATGTGGGACAAGCTGATAAGCAGTTATGAAGGTGATGAAAAACTGAAAGACGCAAAACTTCAGACTCACAGATTGAAGTTTGATAAGTTAAATATGGATGAATATGAAACTATCAGTAAGTACTTCTTACATATAGAAGAAATTGTCAACACTATGAAAGGCCTAGGTGAAACGATAGATGATTATTTTCTAATCCAAAAAATATTAAGATCTCTTCCTGATAGATTTAACTCAAAGGTCTCTGCTATAGAGAAGATAGTTGATCTCAAAACATTGACACTAGATCAACTTCTTGGAACCCTAACTTCTTATGAAATGAGAATCACCAAAGGTAAATCCACTACAAGAGAGACATCTTTTAAACTAGAGAAAAACACAGAATACGATATAGATGAGATTGAAGAAAATTTTGTGAGAAGACTGAAGAAATGATTAGGCAAATACAAAGGTAAACTTCCCTTAAAATTTTTCAACTGTGGTAAGATAGGTCACTTTGCATCTAAGTGTCCTCACAAAATAAAGGATCATACATATGACGATGAAGAGAAGCACAAACAAAAAAATGTCTATAAAGAGAATAATTTTAAGAAGAAAATCCTTTGTGTAAACAATGATGATGATCCCTCAGATGTTGAAAGCAGTGACTCTTCTATTGAAGATAAAATAAATGATATCATGCTAATAGCTTTAGAAGATATAAACACTGAAGATATAGGAAGTGAGTTCACTGACTATTGTTATAACCCTAATTTGCACTAGACATACTTACCTGGCATCAGGCCATCTCAAACTCCTTCTTTGCCAAAACACTACTCAACAACTCTTCTTAAAAAGTTAGAGATCGATAGGTTGTTTATATGGAAGTATAATCAATTTAAGACTCATATCATCGTGGTCCTTCCGAGTCAAGAAGGCAGGGGTGCTCCTTGAGCTGGTGGGGTGCTCAGCCTCTTATCGAAGGCTCTCCGGTAAAGTCCCCCTTTATAAAGGCCCACGCCCCTGCTCCATTACTGCATGCATGTACATGCTATCTGCTCCAATATAGCCCGCGTGTACCTACAAAAGCACGGAAAAAGTAAAGTTGTTGGCGAAACACACAACTTTGGGCAAGTTAACTAAACCTTTCAGTCATGGATGGCCGGTCATTTGACGAAATACCTAGCTCCTTCTAGCCTATAAAATAATGGTAAGGGTCCCATTTGAAAGAAGGAAAATCATAGTAAAGAGACTATACCCAATTGAGCATTCCCTTTATCCCAACCTTTAGCCATACTTGTGCAAAGAGAAGTATAGAGCAAAGCAGTTGGAGGACAGTTGAAGAGGAGCCCAGGACCAGGCTCGTGGAGTAGTGGCCAACTTCATCATTGTAAGTTTCTTTAGTGAAGTTAATAATAAAGAAGCACTTTTCCCATCCCACCATATGAGGTTTTCATTGTTTATTGCATACATGTTGGTTAAATCTCTAACCCATTAACCTGTAGATCAAATGCATGTGGAGTTCTTTGTTTGTCTTTTGTGAATGCAGGTCAGCCTTGGGAGGAGAGTTGTAGTCAAAGAGTGACCAAGTGTGAAGAAGGATCTATATCAAACACTAGAAACAAGGTATGCTCACTTGATCTTCTTAACTATGTATTTGCTTAAGAATAATGGGGATTAGGTCTGGGATGACGATGAAAAGTAGGAATCTTTAGGTATTTTCTACATGTATGATAAAACCCTAAGTTCTAGTCCATAGGGGGATTTCCCACTCACAATAGAATTGGTGACCATACTGAGGATCTCTCAGGTTTTTTGGGGATACTTGTTGGGTATTTTTAATTGGTTTTACTACCTTTTTCTGAGTTTCTACAAAAGTCTGAGCTAGTAGGGATTTTGGTCTTCCATACCAGTATTCCCTGCTTTCTTTGCTTGGTTTCTTTTTATTTTATGGAAGTCAGAGAGGTACATGCAACCTGTATAAGGCCTGCATGCGTGTACCTGCACCCTACCTTCACATAGCCTGCATGTGCATGCTAGCTGATGAAGTGTTAGTCGTGTGTCTGAGTTCATAATTTTTTTTCAGAGAGGCAGACATCCTCTCCCCTGTCAGAAGTGATCCTTCTCAGGGGTTTTCTGGATCTCATTCTAGTCTCTGTTTTTGAAATTCGTATATTAGGTACCACCTCAGATTGGTTTTGTTCTATGAAATTTTCCTTGAATTGTTTTTCTTTTCTGTCAAAGTAAGTTTCTGAGTCTTCAAGGGACTCTGGTTCTCAATACCAGTAGTCTCTTCCAGTGTTTGATTGCTTGATTTTTTTCATTTTTTGAATAATTTTAGAGGTACACACGGCCTGTATAAGGCCTGCATGCATGTACATGTGCTTTGACCTTACACAGCTCATGTGCACACGCTGGATGTTGAACTGTCAGCAGCATCCCCGTTGAGAAATTTTTTGTTTAAGGAGAGGAAATCATCCTATTACTTATCAAGAGTTATACCTCTCAGGAATTTCCTTGATTTAATCTTGGTATCTATCATAGCAGTTTTAGCCTAGGTTGGATTCCGACATAGCTTCCTTTTTCATTGAAATATTTCTTGTGTTTCCTAGCTTTTTTAACTTATTTTTAACTTGAAATTTTTAGAAAAATGATCTGCATTTTGAATATTTTGTTATTTCTTCTTTGATCAGAAGAAAATATATAAAATAAAAATCTTATTTTGTTAGATATCTTTCTTTCCTGGCATTTTCTTTGCATTGTTATTTGAAAAAGAAAAGAAATTAGCATAGTGTTGTGTTTTCTTCTCATCTTAAGAGCATTTCAAAAAAAAGAAAAAATAAATATAATCATTCTTTGCCAGTGTTCATATAAGTTTCATCATTTTTCGCAAGAGTCTTAACACCATCAGTTGCACTACCATACCCTTTTGAGTAAATCAAGCCAGTAAAAAGAACGCTAATTAAAAGTTACTAGACTTTATGTTTGTAGGGTCCATCAACTAGATTAGGCTAGAGCCTTGATTTAGGTTGGAGAGGAAACTCTTCAAGGCTATAAAAAAAACATACAAGTATGTGCTAAGGAGTGTAGAAGTCCTGTAACGTGGAAATTATACGGGACCCCCCTCTAACAAAGGGGCTAAACATGAGGTCGCGTGCGGAAAGGTAGCGGAGATAACCCCTCCAAAGCCAGACCAAGCGTAGTGGGGAACACATATAAGGGAATTATCTTGGGATTTCGTTGATCGCATTTGCCATGGAGCTTCATGGGTCTTGAATTCGTTCGAGGTCCTCATTCGTCTTCTGGAACACTTGCTTTCGATACCCTTGATAGGTTTTGGGCTTGATACCCTGCTCATTGCGGTCTACTCGACTGTCGACTGTACTCGCCTAGTGATTGTTCACGAGTTGGCAACCTAGTTGCCTTTATTTTAGGGACTTACACAGGTGACCGCGGGGGTATACCGTAGTACCTAGGTAGACATCGGGCCATGATTTGTAGAGTATACCCAGAGGGTGCATCCATATTCGAGTTGCACTTGCACTGGTAAGTTGCTCTAGTGTTGGTTGGTGTAACTATTCTTCCAACTAGTTAGTCACTTGCTTGATTTGCCTTTAGGAACTTTTAGTGCGTGCTCTGTGCTCCCTAGTTTTCCATAGTGAGTTAGTCAGTTGTGGCTGTGGGTCTCTGATCTAGGGTGGTAGACCACCCACTCCATCAGTTGAGAGGAATTTTTAGTCTTCCGTTTAGAAACGTGGAGCCTCCTCTTTATAGCCGTTGTTTTGATAACACTGTCTCTTCAGAGTCAGTGTGTGAGACTTTTACAGACTTGAACGATCCCGCAAAGGGAGAACCTATGCATAAGATATTCATGGCTAAATTTCCTGATGATACCAACCAAGGAACCCCTTCGCAAGGGGATTCTTGTGCTTTTCCTTTCTTCGGAAACATTGGTGTCCCTTTGATGGCCACTTTGTACATTCCTGGGTTGAATGTGGGATTACCGGTTTGGTTGGGTACCATTCCAAATGTCCCAAATGCTCTTGAAAATTCTCAGTTAAGAAATTTATGTCATGGGCACCCTATTAATGTTTTTTTGTCAACAAATTCTTCTCCTCCTCCTTCTCCCACCTCTGGTGAAAGTATAGTTACTAGTAACCGAAAGTCTAAACAAAATAGAAAGAGGAATAATAGGAAGAAGAAATCACCAGCCTCTACGAGTCATGTTGGAGATAGGTCAACAACCTATGCAAGTCACGTTGAAGACCAGCTCCTAGCCTTTGCAAGTTATGCTGGGGGCACACACCCACCCTCTGCAAGTCATGCTAGGGGAAAAAGTCTAGTCACTACTAGTCATACTTGTAATAGGTTTGTATCCTCTGCAAGTCATGTTATCGACCCATCACTAACCTCTGCAAGTCATGTTGGAGATGTGAAACCAACCACTGCTATTCATATTGGGGGAATTAATTTTGTTGAGAAACCTAGATGAATAGGACATAAGCCTAAGTTCCCTTGTAAGCTTTGCAAGGGAGATCACCTTACTCATTTGTGCCCTAACATTCCATAGGTACAAAGATTGTGGTCCATGTCTGCAAGCTCTTCTGATTCTGAGTCTTTTGAGGTTTCCTCGCAGTCTATTCAACCATTGGTTGAGAAAGTGGTCACGCTGATGTAGTCATCGATTGATCCTACTCCTCTTTTGGGGGGTGAGGTGCCTTTAGACCTTGTAGTCTCTCAACCTATTTAACCATTGGTTGAGAAAATGGTTATGTTGATGCAATCATTGGCTGATCCCACTCCTTGTTTGGGGGGTGAGGTGCCTTTAGACCTTATAGTCTCTCAGCCTATTCAATCATTGGTTGAGAAAGTGGTCATGCTGATGCAGTCATCGGCTGATCCCACTCCTCTTTTGGGGGGTGAGGTGCCTTTAGACCGTGTAGTCTCGCAACCTATTCAACCATTGGTTGTGAAAGTGGTCATGCCGATGCAGTCATCGGCTGATCCCACTCCTCTTTTGGGGGGTGAGGTTCCTTTATACCATGTAGTCTCACAGCCTATTCATCCATGGGTTGCAAAAGTGGTCATGCCGATGCAGTCATCGACTGATCCCACTCCTATTTTGGGGGGTGAGGTGCCTTTAGACCATGTAGTCTCGCAACCTATTCAACCATTGGTTGCAAAAGTGGTCATGCCGATGCAGTCATCGCATGATCCCAATCTTCTTTTGGGGAGTGATGTGTCTACCGACTATGTTTTTGGCATTTTTAGTTGAGTATTTTCAAAACAAGGGGGCATTCCGCCCGCTCCAAGCACACCCCCTCCAAGCCATAGGATGGTTTCCTCTGATTGGAATGACCTTGTCGAGCCTTGTCTTCCTTCCTCTGCACCCTTTCAAATAAGGGTTGAAGTTAATTCAAAAAACATTTATCAATATATTGTGGATGAAGGAGCCTTTGCAAGTATTTTATCCTCCTCAGTTTGGAAAGTATTGGGTTCTCCCAAGTTTGTGTCTGCTTCACATGAGTTGTTTGATTTTGATAGATGTCCTAGTGAATATTTGGGGGTTCTTCCTCAGTTTCTTATCTCGTTAGGTGGGAAGATTGTCTGTGCCGATGTTATAGTGCTGCAAGGCCCATTAGATTTCAATATGCTTCTCGGGCATGATTATGTATATGCTATGAATGTTGTGGTATCTACACTCTTTCGGGTGATGCACTTCCCTCACAATGGAAGCATTGTCACTATTGACCATCTGGCATCTGATAATCACCATCCTAATTCAGCGTTAGTTCAGGCTAACCCTTTATATGTTACTAATGTTAGTGTAGACTCCACCCCTCCACGGGTTAATTATGTGGCATCTTATCCTTGGTGTTCAATTGCTTATGAATAGAAACCTGTGTAATCATGTTTTCCTTCTTGAGACTTGGAATCAACAATTGATCCATTGGTGTATCCAATGAGGTATGGGAGCCCTTGCTTCCCCCTCTTAGTTCAAGTGGGCTTGAGTATCCTTCTGAGTCTGATCTCGTTTTTAGTAGATCCTCAAGCCCTCGTGATCATGATTCTTCGCTGATAGATTCTGCCAGTCTTGATCAGAACCTCCATCATCATATGGAGTATGGTCAGTTTACTTCACCCTTTGGGATTATCGACCCTCGTTTGCTTGATTTCTTGGATTTTGAATTGCCTTCAGATGAGGCTATCCTTGAAGCCATGACTACGGTTTCTATACCGCAGGAGGACTTATATCAGGGTTTGTATTTACTTCCCTTTTGGGAGACTTCCCAGGTTGACCATCGAAGAGACTCTTGGTCTGAGCCTAGCAGCGAGCTCTACCTGAACCAATTTCATACATGAGTCGTAGCTCCCGCGGGTCTTGTTTTAAGCCCTTTTCAGACCCTCTAAACATGAAAATATTGCCGAGCGATCTTGTGGCCTTTCACGCTCGTTAAACTGGAATTTGAAGTCACGTCTTTTCGGGGGTAGTTTACCCCTTTTTCAGGCCGGATGGTCAACTGTACGAACAAAGGTATACTCTAGAAGCCTTGGTTCTCTAGAAGAGTACCCTCAGGTATAATTTTAACCCTTTTTCGGACCCGAGGGACTAAATTTATGAAAAAGGAACCCCCATGGAGTCCATAGTTAAGCTCTTTTCAAACTCCCTAAAATTGAAAACATCGCCGAGTGACCTTATTCTTTCACACTCATTAAAATGGTCCAGAAGAACATTCCTGACGGATTCCATAGTTAATTGTTTTTCAGACTCCTTAAAAATGAAAAAACGGCTGAGTGATCTTGTCTTTATAACACTCGTTAAAATGGTTTTGAATAGATGTCTTGTTGGTGCTAGTTTACCCCTTTTTCGAACCGACCAGATTACCTTCGAAAAAGGTACCCCATTGGAGTCTCCTTTTACGTTTTTTCAGACTCTCTAAAAATGAAAAACAGCCGAGCTTACCTTCTATGGGCTTGTTAAAATTACATCGAAGGGCATTACCATTGTGTGTTTTATTAAACGTGTTTACATACCTGTGTCTTTGGTCTATTGCCAGCTCCATGTTGCTCTCAACTAAACCATTTGAAGCATGCCTTATACGCAAGCCCTGTAGCACTTTACCTCTGTGTCTTGACACCTTTGGCCCCAGAAGAGATTTTTTTCGAGTGTCCTTGCTTAGAACATCAGTCTTGTCCTTGCACCTCGAACTCGTATGTTTGCGACACTCATTCCTCCTTTGTAATATAACATTCTTTTATTCTTTTTCCAAAATTATTGAAAAAAAAACAAAAAAATCAAATATACCCCAAAAAGAGGAAGGGAAAATTATTTTCTTTGTATTGGCAGCACAATGAGTCACCCTTGGATAAATCACATCCTTCCATTTGTTCGTTGAGCCCTAGGATTTAATACGACCTTAGGAAGCTATTCCCACTACATTGAGCTGTGTCCTCCTCCATTTGGTTATTCTTCCAAACATATGGAGAGCTTGCGTTGCCTCCTACCTCATGAACTTATGTTAATGCCATGCTGCTTGAGTCTCATCATTTGTCATGCTATTGTCCAAGGGAAGTTTTTCCAATCTTGATTCGACCCATCTGCAGTTTGTCTCTTGCCCTCATGCTCGGACATCCTGAAAGTCCAATCAAGTCTTTTTTCGAAATCAATGAAGCCTTCAGTATGATCATCAAGATTCTTTAGTCCATGACCGACAAGCCACCGAAGACCTCTGGGTAGTGAAGTCATACACTCCTACCCAAGTTTTGAATATTTTGAATTTTTTGCTCGAGCTCTAAAGACCTCATCTCCAACCATCAGGCCTTATCAACTTCTAGAAGATGGATAATATACATGTATATCTTTTTGATTTTGAGATGTAGATCCGCTGTGTATTTCTCGCGGCTACACTTTATATAGTTACATGACATGGATCTACAATGCATTTGATTGGTAGCCATGATTTTATTTCATCTCGAGCATGGGTATACCCACCTCGGTAAGAAAATTTTTATTTTGCAGATGGCGCCTCCTGAATTCTGGTCCCTAGGCTCACCGATTTGGTACATTGATAAAGATTGATAATGTATTTCGGCCATCAGATGCTCTTTTGACCTCACAAATTAGGGGGCATCTGCTATAACCCTAATTTTCACCATACATACATACCTGGCATCAGGCCATCTCAGATTCCTTCTTTTCTAAAACACTACTGAACAACTCTTCTTAAACACCCTTTATAAAGGCCCACGTGCCTTGCTCCATTACTGCATGCGTGTACATGCTAGATTCTCCAATACAGCCTACATGTACCTACAAAAGCACGGAAAAATGAAATTTGCTGACGAAACACACAACTTTGGGAAAGTTAACTAAACCTTTCGGCCATGCATGGCTGGTCATTCGACCAAATACCTAGCTCCTTCTAGCCTATAAAAGAACGGGTAAGGGTCCCATTTGAAAGAAGGAAAATCATAGTAAAGAGACTATACCCAATTGAGCATTCCCTTTGTCCCAACCTTTAGCCATCTTTGTGCAACGAGAAGTATAGAGAAAATCAGTTGGAGGAAAGTTGAAGAGGAGCCCAGTACCAGGTTTGTGGAGCAGTGGCCGGCTTCATCATTGTAAGCTGCTTTAGAGAAGTTAATAATAAATAAGTACTTTTCCCATCCCACCATATGAGGTTTTCATTGTTTATTGCGTACATGTTGATTAAATCTCTAACCCATTGACCTGTAGATCAATTGCATGTGGAGTTCTTTGTTTGTCTTTTGTGAATGCAGGTTAGCCTTGGGAGGATATTTGTAGTCAAAGAGTGACCAAGAATGAACAAGGATTGATATCAAATGCCAGAAACAAGGTATGTTCACTTGATCTTCTTAACTATGTATTTTCTTAAGAATAATGGGGATTAGGTCCGGGATGATGGT
Source organism: Picea mariana (assembly GCA_032191745.1). NCBI lineage: Eukaryota > Viridiplantae > Streptophyta > Pinopsida > Pinales > Pinaceae > Picea > Picea mariana. The sequence goes on from JASDQU010101189.1 coordinate 29,169, forward strand.
AAAAAGTATGAATCTTTAGGTCTTTTCTGCATGCATGATAAAACCCTAAGTGCTAGTCCATAGGGGGATTTACCACTTACAAAAAATGTGAAGCATAAGTAGAGCTTGAAGGAGAAGTTGTCAGTTCCATGGAAGAGATTGATATACTTAGAGAAAAGAAAAGAAAACAAAAACAGTTACTGCTCAGGTATGAGAAAACATGCAAGGAACCATCTAAAGAAATTAATATGTTGAAGGTTAAGTTAGAAGAAGCTAAGAAGATTGAATATATCCTCAAACAATAATTGAAGGAAGCCGAAACAAAAGGTGAAGAATTGGAAGCTGAAGTAGTGACCGTTAGAAAATATCTAGAGAAATTTCAAGCCTTATATCATCAGAATCTGACAAGTATTAAATCCTCAGAAGGATTAGCCTCCATTCTGAATCAACAAAGGAATTCAAAGTTGAAAACTGGTTTGGGTTATGAAGAGGGATCAAGTAGTGGTCAGCCAAGAAACAAAGAATCCATCAATTTTTTCAAATCTACAACTACTGACAACAAAAAACCTGTAAAAACAAAGGAAGAGAATCAACCACCAAGGAGGAGTGAAGGAAAAGCTACCAAAACTGAATCTGAAGAACAAACAAATAATACACTCTCTACTCAATAAAATCATCAACATGGAAGAAATCGACCTGCTCAAAGAAGACAACCATTTTCTAGGTACAAAGAGTTTTTCTATGGATATTGTTTTGACTGCTCTAACTTTGGCCACAAAGATGTAAATTGTTCTCTAAGATTTAGACATGAGCAATCAAGACAGCCAAGGAATAAATACCTGTCTCAACAAAGAATGAGACAACCAAGTTACAAACAACCACAGATTGCAAATCATTTGAAGGTTGGGAAAAAGATGCAGACTAAGCATAACAATCATTATGATCCTTTGTTCAATGAACCAGAATGTTACATCTACCATAATTATGGACATAAAGATGCAGACTGTCGCTTAAAGAACTATAAGCCAGATTCAATCACAGAGATGAAAATGTCAATGTTTGGAAGAAGAATGAAAATAACAAGTGTGGATTGGTGTTGTCATCTCAAAGACAAAAAGACTCTTGGTATATTGACAACAGATGCTTGAGTCATATGACAGGTGACAAAAGTAAGTTCCTATCACTCAATGAAAATAAATTGGAAAGTGTGACCTTTGGAAATGACGCTCCGGGAAAGATCAGAGGTAAAGGTCTAGTAATCTTTAGTAATCTTAAGTAATGGAAGAAGAAAATCTCAATATGTATTATTTGTTGATGGTTTAAAGCATAATCTTCTCAGTGTCAGTCAGATATGTGACAGAGGATGTGAAGTCACTTTCACTACCAAGAATTGTAAAATAAAGACAGTAAACAGATGAGAGATGCTTGCAAAAGAGGTTAGAACTAAAAACAATGTATATGTTTTGAAGGAAGATAAGGAGAAATGTCATTTAAGAAAAAATGATGAAAGTTGGTTATGGCACAGAAGGCTTAGACACCTAAATTTTGATCATATTGTCAAACTAAATAATGAAGGTGTTGTGAAAGACCTTCCAAAAATATCTAAGCCTAATAACTGTGTATGCGAGTCCTTCCAAATGGGGAATTTGACTTGTTCCCAATTCAAATCGAAGAGTTTCACATCTTTAGATAAACCGCTTCAACTTGTTCATATGGATCTGCGTGGACCATCGTGAAAAGAAGGAACCGGAGTAGAACATTACTTTATGCTGGTTATTGATTAATTCTCCAGACGTACGTGGGTTGCCTTTTTGAGAGAAAAATATGATGTGTTTGAGAAGTTCAAAACGTTTAAGGCATCAACCGAGAATCAAACAGGAAGAAAGTTAAAGACAATTCGCTTAGATAGAGGAGGAGAATTTCTGTCAAGATATTTCAAATATATTTGTGATAGACATGGAATTAAAAGAGAATATACTATTCTAGGTACTCCTCATCAAAATGGAGTTGTAGAAGGACAAAATAGATCATTTCAGAAGATGGCAAGGGCCATGATGAATGAAAGGGACATTTCATAAACCTTCTGGGTGGAGGATGTTCACACAACTATTCATATTTTGAACAAAGCACATCTAAGGCCAAACAATGATAAAACTCCACATGAGCTGTGGTTTGGTCGACCTGCATCCATCAAGAACTTCAAAGTTTTTGGAAGTAAATGATACATAAAATATAATGATGATCATTCGGGAAAATTTGATAGTAGAGCTGATGAAGGTATCTTCTTAGGATATGCAACGAACAATAAAGGTTACAGATGCTTTAACAAAAGAATGCATAAATTAGTAGATTGTATTGATGTTTGAATTGATGCAGAAGCTCTTGTAAAAGATCAACAAAGAATAAGAACTAAGCGAGATGAAAAATATGATGAGAATAATGAAAATGAAGAAAAACAAATCCCAAAGTCACAAGAAGATGATGAATTAGGTGGAGACGATACACCCAGACAATAAGAGTTAGGAAAACAATCAACATCAAATCCTTCCTCCATAATTTCTCAAAATAATCATCTTGAAAGTCAAATAATTGGCGAGAAAGACAAAGGTGTACAAACCAGGAGGAGGATAATCAAAGACACCAAGCAATCACTATAGCCTTCATATCCATGGTGGAACCCAAGAACTTCAATGAATCCAATGAAGATGTAAATTGGTTAAAATAAATGAATGAGGAACTGGACCAGATTGAAAAGAATGACACTTGGGAACTCTTTCCTAGCCCAACAAATAAAGATGTAATAGGATCCAAATGGGTCTACAAAAATAATATGAATGAGAAAGGAAATATTGTAAGAAATAAGGATAGATTGGTCTGCAAAGGATATGCTCAAATAAAAGGACTGGACTTTGATGAAACATTTGCACCTGTATCAAGATTAGAAGATATTAGAATGTTTCTTTCCTATGCTTGTCAATTTTTTTTTAAAGTATATCAAATGGATGTCAAGTCATCTTTTCTAAATGGAGATATAAAAGAAGAATTCTATATGGAACAACCAGAGGGTTTCCAACTGTTAGATAACCCTGACTTTGTCTGCAAACTGAAGAAAGACTTATATGGGTTGAACAAAGCTCCTTCTACCTGGTATTAAAGACTGAATAAGTATCTTGAAGACAAAGGGTTCAAGAGAGGAACAATTGAAAACAATATATATATCAAAACATAGGGTAATGATTTGCTCATTGTGCTGGTCTATGTAGATGACATCATCTTCGAAAGAAATAATACTTCGTTGGTATAATGGTTTTCCTCTGCCATGTAGTCTGAATTTGACATGTCTATGATAGGGGAACTACCATTTTTTCTTGGTCTACAAATTACTCAGAGGTTTGAAGGATTATTTCTTTCTAAGGAGAAATATATAAGAGAAATGTTGAAAAGGTTTAAAATGGAAGATTCTACACCTATGAGAGAAACTATGGTCACTGGATGCAAGTTAAGCAAGGATGATTACTCACCTAATGTTGATCAGAGTTCATATAGGTCTATGATATGCAACCTATTGTACATCACAACATCTCATCCAGACATAATGCATGTTGTTGGAATGGTAGGAAGGTATCAGGATGCACCTAAACAGAGTCATTTGTTAGATGTCAAAAGAATATTCAGATACTTGAAAGGAACAATGAACTATGGCCTATGGTATCCTAGGAATCATAATTTTCAACTATCAGTCTATTCAGATACTGATTGGGCTAACTGCGTGGATGAAAGGAAAAGAACAAGTGGTAGTGCATTATTCTTAGGAGATTCTCTTGTAGCATGGTTGAGCAAGAAGCAAGGTTCTATTTCCTTATCAACTATAGAAGCTGAATACATTGCAGCTGCCACTTGTTGTACTCAAGTATTATGGATGATTCAGACACTTGCAGACTTGGAGGTAAAGTATAGTGCACCGATCCCAATTCATTGTGATAATACTAGTGCCATTAGTGTGTAAAATAATCATGTATTTCACTCCAAGACCAAGCATATACCCATCACGTATCACTTCTTGAGGGAACAGGTAACCAAAACTATTGTTTCTATTCATTATATTCCATCCCAAGATTAGATTGTTGATATATTCACTAAACCACTTGCAAAGGATCAGTTTGAGTATCTATGCCAGCAGTTGGGTGTGACCCTGTTACCAAGTTAAATAGTCTATCTGATCAGGGGGAGAGTGCTCCTAGTATATATGATCAGGGGGAGAATAGAGTCACTCTCTGTTCTCTTTGACATTGATGTCAAAGGGGGAGAAAAAGGTGTTGTATGTATGCTAGAGTTGGAGGTCTAAGCAGAATAGTGTATCCTTTTAGGTTTTCCATCAATGCCAAAGGGGGATATTGTTGGCATGTTTACAGGAAGAATTTTCTTGTCATTGATGGAAATAACAACAACAAACCAAACCTCGAGAGTGAAGAAGACAAGAAAGCTCAGAAGAGATAGCGGGTTCCAGAAGTGCAGACGAGATCCAAGAGACTGAATCACAGGAGGAACAAAGGTCGAGACCTTTGAACACTAATAAAACCTTATAATTTAGAGAGATCATAAATATCAAGAGGAGAAGTATAGATCTGATCCATTGGATCTGAGCACCAAGGATCAATAGTCGTTGGATTCAGAAATACAGGCATGAAGAATAAGCCTTTGGATGTGCGTAGGAGAGAGGACTTGTCAAATTCCTAAAGTATTGAAGTAAGTAGGGACTAACCATCGTCAAGACTGACAGGTGGCACATGATCCACAACTCCAGAGCAAATCACTTCGAGAACTTTCAGTTTGAGATCTGAAATCCCCAAAGTTTGGAGAGCCGGAGTAAATGTCAGTGCTTAGATCATTTTAAAGTGGAAGGACATGATAAGATAGAAAAGAATCATCGCAGAAATGTCGAGCCGTCAATATAAGAACATGATTGATGAACAACATTTAGTTCGGGTCTAAAAAGTTGCGAGGAGGTTACTGTTCGGGGATTCTCACTTCAAAATAATTCACAACTTGAAAATTCAAAATACCCGAAGTCTCGAAGGCTGAAGTCCCAAAGTGAATGAGGATCCATGTTAGCAAGTCCACATCAACAAGGACACATGGCGCAATCAGAAAATGACAAGTGTCAAGTTGATTCAACATTTCAGATATGTGCAAATAAGAAATCTGAGTGACACATGGCAGCTACTAGGCTCATGACACGCCATCAAGTGATGTCACTATGATATTTTTACCACTAGCGATTAGCCTAAAGTCCCAAAGTATCGAACATCGAATACCCGAAGATGATCCAGACCGTCGATTTCCAGAAGGACGCGTGGTAGAAATCTATGCAGTTCGGGGAAAGACACTCCGGAAAAAGCGAGGAAAGAAAGTTAAGAGTTAAGACTCCCTAACCCTGGAAATCCAAAGTCAAACCCAACTGTCTGATTCTAAGAGACATGCGTCATTCGATTGCTAACTCCAGATAAAAGAAAAGGAAGGAGGAAAGGTTGGAAAGTTGATATTGCCGAACCTCGAATAACCAAAGGGATTGTGATCGTTGATTCGAGGAGGACATATGTTAACAAACATTCCATTTCAAAATATATCTAGTCAGAAGAGATGAGAAGTTGAGACTTGAAATTTCTGAAGTTCTGAGACTCGAAGGAGATCTCGATTGTCGATCTAAAAGGGGACACGGATTACTGGATTGTTAGCTCCATTAAAAAGAAAGGAAGGTTGAAAGGTTGGAAAGTTGATATTTTCGAACCTCGAATACCTGAAGGGATTGTGACTGTCAATCCAAAAGGGACATGCATCGTTGGATTGTGGAATCCAGGTGAAATGCTCTGGGAGCAAGAGGAGCTTGAGAATCAAGACTCCCGAAGTCCAAAAGGTGAAATTGATCTCGTCCGTTGGTTTGAAGGGCCACATGTCACTTGGATGTTGAGACTAAGGATTGCGCATGGACGGAGGAAAGAAGGCAGGAAAATAAAATATATCTGAGCCGTTGATCGAGGGAATCTTTCAGAGACCGAGAGATCGATGATCACGCATGATTGCGGGATCAGAAGTTGCTCGCAAATTAATTTTCTAAGGGTGAGCCACAATTGAAACCACGGTATCAGAGAAAGGGTACGTGGTAGATGGAGGTAGATTGTGGGGAGAAAAGCAATCAATCCCAAAACCACTGTTGGACGCGCCTGCAATCGTTCACTTATGAAAAGACGTAGCCCGAGGTCACATGTGCCCACAATCTCGTGGTCATGTGAAGTTCATCGCCCAAGGTCATATTGAAATAAAGGGAGCTAGCATTCACTAGAGCAAGAATGCAAAGTGCCTTTTGAATCGACGATTGGTCACCGCCAGTGGTCACGTGAAGGTAGGGGATTAGAAGCCAAAGAAGCCATAATTGAATGGCTGTAACTGAAAGAGAAGATGAATATTTTTGATAGCCAGATAAGCCAAAGAATATTTGGATAAATTCCATTGATGATGAACAGATATAGGAAAACCGCCAGAGAAGATGAAGAGTTTCTATGATGATTGGGCAGAGGACTCGACATGAGAATCATATGCAGAACAAAGAACAATGGGTGTCACTTCGATAGTGATGCATGTGGGTAGGTAGATATGAAGAGGAGTACCTGAAGAGGAGATCAGAGATGCAGTGTATAGGATGCAGAGGCAACACAAAGTATAAAGAGTAGAAAGAGAAGCTGAACAAGGCATCGATGTGCGCAGTAGGAGAATGAATATAGGATAGAAGCAGAATAGAGAGTAGAAGCTGGAAGAGACAGATAAAGTAAGGTTTTTTAATATTCAATCAGGGTGGTAGGGTGGTGCTAGGGAGGATTGTAGTCCTCTAAATTCTAGTTGGTGCTAGAAGATATTATGGGAGTTGATGCTTCCTTCTAGTGGGTGCTAGAGAAACCTGGGAGTTTGTGTTTCCATCTAGTTCATGCTAGACAAATATGAGAGTTGGTTCTCTCTGCAATTTGTAGCTTGCTATCAAAGGTTGTAGCCTCATATTTGAGTTGGAGCTCAAAGACTGTGATGTACATGAAAGTTGGAGCTTGATTGACATCCTAAGAAGAAGATGTTTTCTCACTTTATGGGTTTCCTCATGAGAAATATGTGTCTCTGTGTATTCTGTGTGATGGATCAAATAATGTTTATCTATGCATGTTAAGTTATCACTAACACATTAAATAATAATTTATAAAGATTTAGAAAAGAACAAAAAGTTTAAAGCTTATATTATAATTGATTCACCCCCCCCCTCTCAGTTACATTTCCAACAGAAAGAGCATGGGAGTTAACCTTGGATTCATTTGGACTTTGCTAGTTCGAAAAACTGAGAAAGTTCTTCACAAGGGAGGTAAAATCCCCGAAGTTCTAAAGTCCATAAGTTAACCCTGAGCCTTAGATCTGAGGATGCTCGGGAACTATCCCGATCGCCAGATCTGGGAGGAAGACGATAGTCAAGTTACCAGAACTACCCATGAACTAAGAACTTGACAGAGGACATGTTAGTTCATGGCCACAATCAACATATGTCATTGATATCATTGGGAATGGAAGATAACCGACTAGTATTAGACTAGAGTCGAGCGAGCACTCCCATGAAGGTGGAGGTTGAACCCTACAATTTTTGTGAACCATCGATCATCGTTGACCTTTGATCTGAGTTTGATGAGATCCATTAAATGAAAGGAGTGTGTGGGAAAGAGAAATATTCAAGGGGAATCAAGCTCAAAGGAGATAGAGCTTTTAGGTGTGCAGATGAATTCCAAGAGATGGACCTGTAGGAGGAGCAAAGGTCGAGGCCTTTGAACACTTAGAAAATCTTCTAAGTCAGAAGAGATCAGAAGCTCATGAGGAGGATCTAAAGTGGTCATTGAACCACAACATAAAGGACCAATAGCCATTTTATCAGAGCAAGGTGACTGAGCCTTAGTGCTTTGCACATGCAGGAGAGCGGACTTACCAAAGTCCTGAAGTCCTGAAGTAGTTTGAGACTGTCCATCGTCAAGGAGAATGAAGTAAATCTCAAGCATCGGATCCAGAGGACAGGTGGTGTAAAACTGTAGACTCCGAGTAAATACCCAAAGAAAACATCAACCATTGGATACTCCAAAGTAAACGTCAGCCGTTGGATCCAGAGGAAAGGTGGTGTAAGTTTGTGGACTCTGGGTAAAGACCTGAAGTAGATCCTGTTTGCCGGTTGGAAGGAGATACATGTCTATAGCTCAGAGACTTCATGGAAAACCACTTCAGAGGTTTCTAAATGAGGAGTGTGACAAACTCCCGAAGCCTCGATGGTCGAAGAAGATCACAACAATCCATTGTAGAGGGATACGTGGCGTAAATCCATGAAGTTCGAGTGAAATCACTACGGGAAAAACGAGTGCATAAGAGTTTGAAACTCCCAAACCCTGAAGAGCCGAAGAAAATATGCACTGTAAGATCCAGAGGGTACATGGAGAAATATCATGAACTTCAGGTGAAAGTAATCCAGGATAAAATGAAGAAGTAAAGTTTGAAATCGTCAAATCCCGAATAGATGAAGAAACTGGGAGCCGTCGATCTACGAGAGGACACATGTCATTAGATCACGAATTCTAGATAAAACACTCTTGGAGAATCAGAGTGTGGGGAAATTGAGATTTGAAAGTGGGCACATGGTGCCAGATCTAGAACCTCAAGTACGAAGCACACCAGGGGAAAAAAGATGGTGAAAGCACCGAAGTCCTGAAGGAGATATCAATCGTTGATCGAGGAAGAGGTCGAAGGATCGTTGATCTAGTCTTGGTTGAAAAGTGTCGAATTCTCGAAGAGGACCAGGGTCGTCGATTTGGAGAGGATAGGTGTCACAATATTCGACACCCTGGAAGGATTCACTCCGAAGATTTGTGTTTGTGGAGAGTGGATGTAGACTGTTTATCAGAGTACACGTGTGACATCCGATATACAAATCTAGGTATGGAGCACTTCGAGAGAAAAGGGTGAATTAAGGAGAAAGAAATCCTGAAGGTTGGAGAGCCGAAGTTCATCAAAACCATCCATTTGTTGAGGACAAGTGTCAAAAGTTCTTCCACTCCGGAAGATAGCTATTGATGGAGGAAGTGAAAGTTGAGAGTTGAAACTCCTGAAACTCGAATCATGAAATAAATCACAGCCGTTGATTTAGAAAGGTTAGATATGATTTGTAGATTCTGAAAGGATAGATTTGAGCCATCATTTCAGAAGCACCATCAAGGTTATGAGATCGATGGTCCCATCGCATTGCGGGGACTGAAGGTGCGTGAAATTTAAAAAGTTGAGGGAGGGCCGCAATCCAGACCACAGTTTTGGAGAAAGGACATGTGGAGGATTAAGGTGAATTGCGGGGTGAAAAGTACTTGGTTTCAAACCACCCTTGTCCACGCCCGTAATCGTGTGGATTACGTGAGGTCATCGCCGAAAGTCATGACAAGCAAGGGCTTATCAGAAAAGGGGCTAGTGCCCAAACTCAGATATTTCGCAAGCAAAAAAGGGGAATGTCATGAGTACCATTAGACCTACACCCAAAAGTCAAAAGAGGTTGCGTTTAATTGCAGAACGAGACCATCAAGGTCTCAGAGAGTCATTTGGTTGCAGAATCAGTGATCCTTGACCGGGAGTTCGGATTGGTTCCCCAACTTTCCAAATTAGAAACCATGGATGGAGAATCTGTCCTTTAAGAAAAATGAAAATTTGTATGCCCCATCATGGGTGTGTTATAGTTATACTAAGGTCCTTGGTTATATTGTAGCTGCGCGTTATTGTGTTGCACAAAACTGTGCAAGACTATACTATTGTTTCCCTTGAAACTGTTGCACATTACACTGTGGTTTTTCTACAAATTGTTGCATGATATTATATCGTGGAAATTGATCATTTTTATACAGTAAATGTTGTGCAAGTTGTCCTGTTACATGTTCAGATTGCACCCTATATGTATATACAATCCTTTCTTTCATCATCTACAAGTTTCTAGAGTCCTTGTATTCCTGTCCAATAGAATTACAAACGTTACAAAATGCATTCTTTTGTACTGTCTGATACTTATGCATTTAGGGGGAAATGATAGTGATCATTCCCATGTGTTTTGAAAATCTCACACCATGGTCCTTCTAAAGCTAAAGGGTTTGGCATACCCACTCCAATATACTGCATAAATAATGGACACTCATTCTTGTGATGGATTTCTGTCCCACACATTGTACACTAGGCATCTTCTATTTTCTCCTTTCCTTTATTCTGGTTCAAATGGAATGTTAAGTTCTTCATATCTCGCTTCAAATCTTCCACAACTAGATTTGTATGCTTCTACTAGTTTTCTTCTACCTGTAAGGCTACCTGCAGAGCATCAGCCTAACTTTCAAATTTTTTCTATCGCAAAGGATACTTCAAGTGTGGCAACAAAGAATTAACAAACAAATGTCTATGTTGTGTATCCGTAATAGTGTACTTTATCTTACCTTTTATCCTCTTGAACTTTTGGTCCACTTCCTAGACTAATTCTCCTAGTTTCTGCTTAATCCCTATCATTTCATTCATAAACTGGTCTTCTGAGATTGGATTATGAAATTCATTTACTAACTGAATCTTCACATCTGTTACAGTTGTATGTGTTCCCATTGGGTTATTTGTTGTGAGGCCTATGTACTCGTCTAATGCGCAGTCTCTGAATGTGATTGCCAACTTCTCAAACTTTGTATCCTTGTTTGTAATCTTTTTTTCTTCCCATATCTTCACACAGATGAATAAATGCTTTTCTGGGTCATCTGACCTGCCCCCTTGAAACTCTGGTAACCTAATAGTTGGATCTTATCCTTCCATTATGAAATTTGTTGAACTACCACCTCCGCACGATGTAGATACTTGAAAACTACTTGATGAATTTACACTTATACTATTGGACACACATCCTATAAAAAATTATCTACCAATAATCACTTATTGATTAACCGATTTTCTTCTTTAGTTGTCTTAGTCGCACATGGGGTTGTGGGTTCCACACTAATTCATATATGGAACAAAGAGTGTTCTTCTGCATTGGACCCAGGACCTCTGGTTTTCCTCTCATATGTGGTACAAAATATATCCTCAATATTCCCCATGGCATGAATATTCTCTACCTCTTCCTCATCACATTCCAAGCCCTATTGCTCGGATACTACCCTCTTCTTGCTATCCATCCTACATTGGTAGGGTCGTCTGCTACCCATCACACCTGCTTTCCTTATGATTTCCCTACTCTATTCATCATCCATCATGATGGGGTCCATTTCCTCCTCCTTATGGCTACTCTCTAGAGCCTTCTTCATTTTTCAAATCTTCCTTAGTGTTTCCCCCAACTCCCCCATGCACATAGAGTGATCTAGCTGTCTGATTCCATAGTGATCACACCTTTATCATGTAATAAGATCTTGATCGACGTGTAGAGTGACATGATGTACCTCCCTCCGGGTTCCCTTAAGAAATCATGCTATGTAACAGTATATGACTTCGCTGTATCTACTACAAAATCAATGATAAACCCCACAATAATACTATCTAACCAGAAATCCACAGCATGCGTGAATTTGTTATTAACCCTTTCCAGTGGCGCAATATTTTCAACAACCCACTCTACTGGTCTGATCTGATTAGTTGGATGGGTATACTTCAACCTCAATAACCACTCCTATAATAACTCTCAGAAAAAATAGAATCATACTTCATGCAAATTAGTAAACAGATACCTTTGTAGATACTGGCATGGTGTATACCTGGAACCCTTATTATTGATCCGTAAAGGATCTTTTAATGACGGTGGTTGAGTTTTTAATTGCTTGTGTTAATTAACCATTTGAGAAGATTAATGAAAGAATGAGAAAATAAGAGGAATTATGACAGCCATATACATATATGTAGATCTGAAATGAAGTAATAAACAACAAACCATAATAAGAGAAGTGATAACAGAGTTCGGCACAACGTTGCCTACATCTCCAGGCCTTTGTCTCAGTGGGGGAGGCTTCTTTGTTTCTGTTCAAAGCTCAAAAAATACATCGCAACAGTTCCATTAGGCTACAAGACTAATCTGGTCATGTTCTTCCAGATCTGTAGAACCCAACAGAAGAAACGACATGCAAAACGGATGGCCGCAGCTCCCAGAAATGGCCCGCAAGCGTCTACTCCTTAATGGCTTCCCTGCATAAAAATGGCTTTGGCTTGGCTTCCCTTTAGCATAAATCTTCTCCGACTGTCCCCTATGGCCTCAAATAGGCTTGGTATTTATAGATCTGAAGTTGGTTATCCATCCCCAACTTCCTCCCAAAATCTGGCCTCCAAAAATGCCCAATATCTCCCAAAAATGGATAAAATCCATTAATTACAGGCATAAAATCAATTAAAAATCCAGAATAATATGGTAAAAACCCACTTTGCATATATATTTAGGCTTTAATCCCCTTTATTCCTGCGTGCGACCCCTTTGAAGGTCATATGGATAGACATGTGGCCAAGCGCCAGCCCGAAGGGCTGTGCGCTGGCCCCTCATCCCGAAATACTTGGTCACATTACACCTTTCCATAGGACCGTGCCCCCTATTCTCATGCTTGGCCTATGGTATTACCCCTGGTCTTATGGTGGAGGATGCGCCGTCATCTGTGGCCCCTATCCAATACTCCCGCGTAGGTTAAACCCCCTGCGCTCCTAGTTATATGGGGTGGTTACATGGTAACGTATGGTTGTGGGCCGGAGCTAGGTCCCGATTCGGTTACATGGAGGAGCCGAAGTCCAAGGGCTAGGCCCTATCCCAATCCACACACATAGTGGTTATGCTCTGACACCTATTCCCTTAGCCACTGTGGTCACATGTCATATAATAAATCATGGGCTGGGGCCTATCCCCAGCCCTTTCCGCCTCCAATTAAACTTTGCATTCAACTTAAATAATATATTTTCCATATGATTATTAAGAACCAATAGTGGAGCAGGTGGTTAGCCCGGTCCTGCCAGTCCGTAGCTTGGAGGAGGTTGGGGGTTCAACTTCGGTGGAGACCCCAAAATTTTGCACAAACCACAACCAATAGAGGGGTGCCACGTGGCAGCCCAAGACTGGGCCATGTGGCACCTTCCCATTAGCTGAACACGATGCCACTTGTCAACACAGGTTTGAACCACCTGTCTACCGAGGTTTCTACCCAGTCAACAACCGTACTGCCATGTGAGCATGCCACTGTACCCGCCATCGTGAGCCTGTGCCACGTGTCACCCTTACAGTGGTGACACGTGTCACTCTCTGACTGGTCCACTTGTCTGTCGAGTTGTCAGCTCTGTACTGCCACATCATCTGTATGGCTGTATGGTCTATACAGGCAGCCTGCCACGTGGACTGTATGGACTGTATAGTCACCCCCTTTTTTTACCTGTTTGTGTTTTCGATCAGAATGCGATATCTTTCTCATACAGAGTCCGTTTGATGAAGTAAATATATGGACAGAATGAGGAAGATGAGATGGACGCAATGGCATTGGTTTCGTCAGATTCTAAGCAGTTTCATTTTTGAGCCTTTTTAGCCATGTTAAACTCCTAGATCCGATTCTGGATCACACCTCCCCACTAAAAGACCTTTTGGTCCCCAAAAGGTTACTGACCAGTCAACAAGCTCGGG
>JASDQU010101189.1:43718-82364 GCA_032191745.1 Picea mariana
AGACTAGATGGGCCATGTTAGTGGTTAACGAAACAAAGGTCTCAGAGTGAATTTTTGTTGAGAGGGACAATTTATGAACCTCAGAGTGACCCTGGGTGCCAAGAAGGTACCGTGTGAATATTGGGACTATGTTTAGAAGCTCATGAAGTATAACAGCTTAGGGAATGGAAACAGAGAAAGAATCCACAACCACCATTGTGTTGGGCTGCGAGGTTTGAAATTGGGCCATAGGATCTATTCGAGAGAAGGAGGATCCTTCACAATCATCATATATGGAGAAAAGTTCATGAAAGTTAACCCCTAATTACTTCGGGCTTCCTGACTTCGAAATTTTTTACGTGTTATAGAGAAGAAAGGGACGAAGCCTAAAGTCTCTAATTCCAAAGTTCATCTGGATTGTTCATGAAAAGAGACACATATCGACATATCAACTTGTTTGGGAATTCGACGTTCGAAGAAATGGAATGTGCTATAATGCAAATTATCCCGAAGCCTCAAAGCCCAAAGTTCTGATGCCGAAGAACAAAATTGGGGTGGCATGATGACATTTCTAGAGGTGACGTGGACCTTTCCTAGACATGCCATGTGCCACCCCCTTAATTTTTGACAACTGTACCATGTGGACCCCGAAATATAAATTAGCTTGGAAGTTTGGAGTTCAGGATATTTGAGGAATGCAAGTGTAAAATATTTTGAAGCCTGAAGTCTTAAAGTGACGTGACCTGTTGATGTTACCAGGGATAACGTGGAAACATGTGATGTGTGCCATGTGTCAATGAGTTAAGAACCTTTGGAGGATAGAAATTCTAGTTAGAAGGTGACATGTGTCACCTGTCATAATGGGCCATCTGTCCACTTCTAATATTTTACCATGTGGAACTCTTCTTGAGCATGGTTAGTGGGGCCCCTGATGGTTGTAGGGCGCATGTGTCTCCAGATCCTTCATTTTGGAGGAAGCTAGTTTAAGTGGGTGGAGCAAGAACTTCCAAAGGCCAGAGAGTCAAAGTTCATTGACATTGTCCATCAACATAGGACATGTGTCATCATATCCTTCACTTCGGAGGAAAGTGGGGTCACGTTGGTTGAGAAATCCTAAAGGCTGAAGCATTGAAGTTCATTGTGACCATTGATAGTCATGGACGCGTGTCAAAAGATATGACACTCCAGAGAGTTGTCACTCTAGAGGTTTGTGGCATTGAATAATTTGGAAACCCTGAAGCACAGAGTCCCAAAGCTAATTATGGTTGTTGATTTGGGTAGAGAGCAGGGACCATTGATTCCTCTCACGTTAGTTGAAAACTTCACCAGTTCGAAGTTCGGGAGATTGGTATTGTGGTGAGTTGAAAACACCTGAAGCCCAAAAATACGAAGCACGGAGTAAACACCTATTCTTTTAGCACTTGGTCACAACCGTGGTCACATGCAAATTAAGGGCTAAAGAAAAAGAGGCTGATGCCCAAAAATTGTTGTAGAACATAGCAGAGCTTAGAGATAGAAGCATGAGGGGTTCTTGATCAACCAAGACCCACAGAAAAAATAGTCTGATATTCTTTTGATTGAATCAGATTGTTTAAGTTATTCTAGAGAATTATTAAGTTTAATAGCCTGACAAAAATTCGGTTGACTGTACATTTTTGCAGCATTACCAATTGTCAGAACCGAACAAAATTGTTACCTAGTGAAGAGAAATGGAGGAACCACATGACACTTATTGTCCGGAGGATGAAGTTAGAGGAATGGATGTCCATTTTGGAGTTGAAGGAACAAACTCCAATGGGCATGGAGAAGAAATAGATAAAGAAGTGTGCATGATGAACATCATTAAAAATTTGCAGAAAGATGTCCAAATTCACCAGGCAGATAATGAAAGACTTAAGAGAGCCAAGGAGAAATAGGAAGAATTCAATATGAAGTTAATGACAAGCCTAGAAAAAATTGAAAATAAGTTGGATAAGGAGAGTGGCTCCAACAAATTAGGAATTCACAGGACCCATGAGAAGAAAGGAAGATCAAGGAGTGGTAGCAGACATCACTAGCACTCCCAAAAGCATTCCCATAGGAGAGCACACAGTATCTCAAGCGCATCCTCTGTCAGGAAACATAAGAGGTCTAGGGTGGATGCCTTGAAAGGAGAATTGAATAAGATCAAACCTCCTACTTTTGATGGAGAGCATAAGAAAGATGAAGAGGATGAAACATGGCTACTTGGCATGAGGAAATATTTCCAATTACATAATTATTCCTCTCATGCAGAAGGAAGAATTGCAATCTGTCAGTTGAAAGGAAAGGAATCCATGTGGTGGGATTATCTTGTGCAAGTTCAAAACATCAGAGAGAAAGATGTCACATGGAAGGAATTCAAGAAACATTTTGAAAAGAAGTACTTAACCAAGAGATACCATGACAAGAAGATGAAGGAGTTCTTTGAACTTAAATTGGGCAACATGACTATAAATGAATATGAAAGGATATTTCTATATTTTTTGAAGTATGTCCCTTTCATTAGGGAGGAGATAGTCAATATTCAAAGTATATGAGTGGGCTGCCATATTTTATTAGTGAAAAAATCCAATATGAGGATACCAAGACTATGGAAGAAACCATAAGGAGAGAAAAATTCTTATATCATCAGCATAGGGGAAAGCCTACTTTCCAAAGAGATTGGGAAGACAAGAAGAAGTTCAAGAAGGTATAGAGGTAGAAGGGAAACAAACCACCATTTTTTAGAAATAGTCCTCAAGGACAACCAATTTTGAGGGAGCATAGGATGGATGAAGTAGGTGGGAAAAGACTAAGACAGATAACTATGCAATGATGGGGCTGTAATGGAGATCATATGTATAGAGATTTCCCTCACAGAAAGGACAAGGTGAGAGATGTTCACCATGTTCAGCATTCAGAAACAATGGAGGACATGGGTAGAAGAGTTACAAGGATCTATGTAGCCTTGGACAACAAGCAAGTTGAGTTTCAATCACACATGATTGAAGTTGAAGGTATGATCAATAACCATGCCTTTACTATTTTAATAGAATCAAGAGCTAGTCATAGTTACATAGATCCTAAATTTGTGGAAAGATTTATTTTTCCAAGAAGAAAGCATGATAAATATTGGCTGGTACAACTGGCTATAGGGGCCAAGAAGAAATTTGTTGAGTTGGTTAAATCATGTGCAGTAGGCATGAATGGACTGAGTACCAAGGAAAATTTGAACATCTTTCATTTGGGATCATATGATTGCCTAATTGGTATGGATTGGTTAGACCAACACCATGCCCTATTAGATTGTCATAACAAGAAATTCACTTGCTTGGATGCAGAAGGAAATTAGAGAGTAGTCCAAGGAATTCCTAGGGTAGTTACTGTCTGAGAAATATCAGAAATGCAGTTGAAGAAGTGTTATAGGAAGGGCTGTTAAATATTTGCAACCCATATGGAGGAAGCATCTAAGGATAAGGTGCCAAATATGGAGGATCATGCATTCCTGGAATATTTTGAAGATGTTTTCAAGGAGGTACTAGGACTACCCCCAAAGAGAGATATTGATTTCTCTATTAATTTAAGGAATGGAGCAGCTCTAGTATCAAAGACTCACTACATAATGAGTACACTAGAGCTGAAGGAGTTGAAAATGCAGCTTGAAGAAATTTTAAAGAAGGGGTACATACGCTCAAGTGTGTCACCTTGGGGTGTCTGAGTATTGTTTGTGAAGAAGAAAGATGGGACATTGATATTGTGCATCAATTTCAGATAGTTGAACAAAGTTAATATAAAGAACAAGTATCCTCTACCAAGGATTGATGATCTCTTCGATCAGTTGAAGGATGGAAGGATATTTTCAAATAAAGATCTCAGATCGGGATACCATCAAGTAAGGATTAAAGAGGAAGAAATCTGCAAGACCTCCTTTAGGACAAGGTATGGTCATTATGAGTTCACAATGGTGCCATTTGGGTTATCAAATGCACCAAATGTTTTCATGTTCTTAATGAATGGTGTTTTCTGAGAATATTTATACAAGTTTGTCATTTTATTTTTGGATGACATCCTTGTATATTGCACGATAGAGTAAGAGCATGAGCATCATTTGAGGATGGTTTTGCAGGTGCTGAGAGAGCATAAGATGTATGTCAAATTGAGCAAGTTCTCATTATATCAAAACATAATTCACTATTTGGGGCATATCATATTTGAAGAAGGGATAGTAGTGGACCCTGAAAATATTGAGGCCATTAAAGAGTCGACAACTCCTAAGAATGTGACAGAAATCAGATACTTCATGGGCCTAGCTGGTTACTACAGAAGGTTCATTGCAGGGTTTTCGAGAATAACTCATCCCATCACTTCCTTGCAAATGAAGGGGAAGAAGTTTCAATGGAAAATAGAATGTGAACTGAGCTTCCAACAATTGAAGTAGCTATTAACCAATGATTTCGTGGTTTTCACAGATGCATGCAAAGAAGGACTAGGAGGAGTCCTCAGTCAGAAAGGATATGTGATATGTTTCGAGTCAAGAAAATTTAAAGAGCATGAAAGAATCTATGCCACTCATGATTTGGAGTTGGAAGCCATAGTGAACACTTTAAATAAATGGAGGCATTACCTCATGGGAAATAGGTTTGAGTTGAGGACATACCATAATGGCCTGAAATATTTGTTTTACCAGTCTACTTTGAATGCTAGGCATGGTAGATGGTTGGAATTCCTCTATGAATATGAATTTGATATCAAGCACATCAAAGGAAAGGAAAAAAAAGTAGTTGATGCACTCAACATGAGAGTGCATGAATTGCATGCTACAACCATTATCATGTATCAGACGAATCTTAAGGGCATAATTTCTGAGGTTGCAAAAGTTGATTTGTAGTACATGGAATTGGTAGCAAAATTGCAGCAAGGTAAAATGCAGCAGGAAGCCAAAAATTATGAATTGGGAATTGATGGAATTATATTATAAAAAAACAATGTTTATGTACCCAATTCTCTTGAATTGAGGAGTTCAATTTTGAAATAAATGGACAATGTACCTTATGCGGGACACCCAAGATATTAGAAAACAATTTCAGCAGTGAAGAGCCAACATTATTGGCCATGCATGAAGAAAGAAATTGCATAATACATAGCCAAATGTATGGAGTGTCAAAGGGTCAAAGCTAAGCATAGACACCCACCCGGGTTTCTACAACCATTACCCATTCATCAATGAAAGTGGGAAGTGGTGACAATGGATTTCATCCTAGGATTTCCCAAAACAAGCAAGAAACATGATGCAATCATGGTGGTAGTGGAAAAGCTTACTAAAGGTGCCCATTTCATTTCTATGAAGGTTACTCACAAGGAAACTGATTTTGTTGATATTTATATGAGGGAAGTAGCACGATTTCATGGCATATCCAAGAAAATTGTGTCTAACAAAGACCCAAAATTTACCTCAAAGTTTTGGAAAGGATTATTCAAGGGGTTCAGAACAAATCTGAAACTTAACACAACTTATCATCCTGAGTCTATTGGACAAACAAAAAGAGTTAATTAGGTGATAGAAGATATGTTAAGAATGTATGTGATGGAAAAACCATCCAGATGGGAAGAATACCCACACTTGGCATAGTTTGCTTACAACAATGGGCACCAAGCATCACTGAAGATGAACCCGTTTGAAGCACTTTATGGCAGAAAGTGAAACATTGTAGTAAGCTGGGACAACCCAGCTGATAAAGCCATGGTTGGGACAGATTTTCTCAAGGAAATGGAAGAACAAATGATGCAGATTAAGAAAACATTGAAGGCTTCCCAAGACATGCAGAAAATTGGTCCTGACGAGGGAAAAACCCACAGGGAGTTTAAAGTGGGTGATCATGTTTTCTTGAAGGTGAAAGCCAACAAAAGTTCCCTGAAGTTGGGAAACTGTCCCAAGTTCGCAACTAGATATTATGGGTAGTTTGAAATACTAGAAAGGATTGGACCAGTAACTTATATGCTTTCATTTCCTGAATTAATGACTATTCATAACGTATTTCATGTCTCATTTCTCAAGAAGTATATACCTGATGCTAATCATGTGATTGATTGGAATGTGATTCAGGTGGAGCAAGAAGGCACTATACATGTGCACCTGATGCACATACTGGACCAGAAGAACAAGAAGCTCCAGAATTGAGCCATAAGGATGGTAAAGGTCCAGTGGACCTAGTACGGTCCCGAGGACGCAACGTGGGAGCATGAAGAGGCTATGCGGGCATAATACCCACATCTTTTTTAATATTTTTAACATATTTTGGATGTTTTTTAAATCAGTAGGTCTGAGGAAAGTGCAAAAATAAGGGGAGGGATTGTAATACCCCAAAGGTCGAGCCCCAATTGTAATTATGAATGTAATGATGTTTATAGGTTGATGAGCCAAGTATTATAAGCTGGTAGGCTTATGTGTGAATTAGGCCAGAGAGCCTAGAGGATAAGGACAATGGGCTTGATTTTGTATATGTAATTATGGAAATTATTAATAAAAATACATCGGTGCATGTATACCGACCACTAAGAAAGATTTATGGGGGACTAAGATCCACTAGGTTGGGTAAGGGAAGGGGGATGAGAGGCTGGAATGAGGGGCTAAGATTAAGAGCTTAAGCTTCAATAGAATAATATATTATTATTCTAAATGTTGTGAGTGGGATATGAATATATCCTAAGTTCCTTTGGAAAGAGGGTACGACTTTCAAATGGAGGGGAATGCGCTTCATGAGCACCATGTGTCAGCTTAGGCACATGCAATATAAGTGATAATTCATACTATTTTGGGGGTTCTTCTTTTGGCCATTTTTTCACTAGCGCACCCAACAATCATGAGTATCCCTGGTATACCTTGTTGAATTCTTGAACCCCATTGAACCTATGCAAACAAACTAGAATTGACATCCTTGCTACATTAGTACCCTGCGAGTTGCCTGTGTATTATCTGTTCATTACCATTCCCAAGTTCAATTTCTATTGTTCCCATCACCATGCTTGTGTGTTGAGAAGAGAAAGTGAAGAAGAGGGTTGTTAGGCCCATTGATAGAAGAAGACGGTTGTCAGGCCTGTGAGAAACTCTCTCCAACTGAGAGAGTCTGCTGAGGAAGTGAGTTCTCTTGGATGGAGTTCAATAGCGGCTACAGAGATATGATAATTCATGATCTGACATGTTGCTGAAGTCTAAGGAAAGGGAGGTGTATCAGTCGATGGACTATTGGATAGTGAAGGTGTACAATCCTGGGGTGGGACAGACATGTGGGGAATGAGAGTCTGTGAGCTATGGGTGTAAGTGACTCATTGGAGAAAATCCTTCCTATTGTACTGTGCAACTTCCTGTTGTCCCTACCTAACCTAGGAATCCCTTTCTCGATGGAGTTTAGTCCCATCTCGGGGGTGACCCCTTGTTGAGAGTGATGAGCAGTGGGGTCTAAGGCTGGGAGATTCATGGAAGGCCTGGATGCAGTTGAGGTACTTCAATTAAAATATAAGTACCCATTTCTATGTTCATTTACATGGTGTGTATTTGTACATGTGTTATAATTGATGAGTAATGCCTATATATATGTTGCATGTATGTGTTAATGTTGCTTCCACATGAACATGTGTATGAGTAGAGTATTGATGTCTGTTTAATTGCATTAGATATGTGTGTGTGTGTGTGTGAATATCAAATGTTATCTCTATTTATTTCCTGTTAATTTTTATATGTCAATATTTCTGCAAAAGAAGTCTCTCTCAGTGGCATTGCCCGACCTATTGATGGTTGAGGATGTCACAAATTGGTATCAGAGTAGTGAATTAAAAGACACAATAATTTGGTAGTGTTTTCGGCCTATTGGTGATGGCCGAGGATGTCACAAGTTGGTATCAGAGCAGTGAATTAAAATATATAGTCATTTGGTAGCGTTGCTGGCCTGTTGGTGATGGTCGAGGATGTCACAATCTTGGTGATATTGTGGAGCATGGTTGAGGAATGTCTTGGTGAGTTTTTGTATATGTCTTGTGGTACATATTAGATGTATTTCACATGTTGTTCGAGGAAGATATTTGAGGCACATTGTTGGTGCATATCTAGGCTACATTGGTATATCTTTTGATGCATCATTTGGCACATGGTTGAGGTGCATGTTGGACATTTGGTTGGTTGTATATCAGTGATGTTTTGGTACATAGTTTAATGCCAAGAGTACATGGTTCATGTTTTATGGATGGTGTGGAATACATATATTGGTTCATTCGTAAAATCAAATGTTGGTGATGGTTGTGAGTTTTTTTGGTTGATGCACATATTTGTGATATTGTGCATATGGTTGAGAGTTGTTCTCGGTGATTGATCTATGTAAGTAGATATGGTTTGGTTGATGAGGTTGACAGTGACATGTTGATGTGACAAGTTGTTGTGACAGGTTGAAAGTGATAGGCTGTGGTCATAGGTTGACAGTGACAATGATGGTATATCATTTCAGTGTCAAGGAAAGTGACAGGTCAATCTGGTGTAAGGAAATAAAATTGTAGCATCCTTCTGGTGTGTGCTGGAGAATCAGGGAGTTGGAGCTTACTTCATTTCAGAGCCTGTTAATTAGTGGGTTGGATCCTCCTTCTAGTTGTATCTAGTAAATCAGAGTTGAAGCTTCCTCAAGGTTGGAGCCTGAGAATTAGGGGGTTGGATATGGAAAATTTGGAGGTTGGTGCTTCCTATGAATGTATTAATTCTGACATATAAGAAAATAATTATGTGGTTTTCTCCTGCATTGGGTTTCCACATAAATATAGGTTTATTGTGTATCTATGATTATTTTACTATGCATTTCTAATTTAAATTATTGATGATATACTAAAAATAGATGGCAAATTGTTGAATGGTAATTGATCAAGTTAATGTTTATATGCTTTGATTATATATTGTGATTGAAAGTGGTTAAAAGTGATACAAGTTCTCATACTGATTCACCCCCCCTGTTGTAGGGGCTAGCTGACCCTGTCGACTAGACTTGACGATCGACTTAGAACTTTTCGTTTGACCGATGTAGTTATAAGTAGAAATCAGTCAGAGTCTTTATTAACCAACCGACCTAGGAATTTCAGTAGTTACAACTACTCAAAATATGTATAAATAGATAAGCACGTGAAGGCTCAAATAGATTCATGTGATAGGTTATATGTAATTGTGTTGTACTTTTATATCATATAATAAAAGGACTATTGTTTGGGCTCTCATTACTTGTGTTTGTCTCTACCTATGTCTATGTGTATGCATGTATCTCTATGATATGTATGTAAGGATATACTGGTAACACTCCCTACTTATCCCTATACTACAACTTTGGTTATGTTTCCTATAGTACTGAACTTGGTCATGTAGAAGTGTACATAAATGATAAATCTACAAGACATAACGAGTCGTGGGAGATAAAAATTGAGGACTAGATCAGAAACTATGCAAAAAGGAATAACCTCTCACTAGCAGAAGCAAGGTCACAATTATTTTTAGAGATGCATGAAAGATTCCTTGAAGCTATCCCAAAAGAATTCGTTCAGCACATTAATAGATCATGTGATGCATAATCTGACACCCAACGAGAAGTTATGCCTAAATTTTAAGAATGGAGGAAGAAAGAACCTGCACAACTAGCTTGAAATAATTATTGAAGATTATATTTTAGAACAATCCATTGAAGATCGAACGTCTCTCGACAAAATAAACGAAAAATTCTACAACGAATTGCACGACGGATTTTTCTTCATGGTTCCAACACTTCTTCATAAATTCTTCTTTGACAAGGGAGCCGATGACATTATTGAATATCGACCAAGATTAGGCACACCATTACCAAATATCAACTTCCAAAAAAGAGACGAAAAGTGGGAAGCATTTCTTGATGCAAAGTGAAAGATACAAGAGAAGCATGGGATTAATTCTTGAAGGAATAAATATGGCCAACACTCCCAACTTAGATTAAGTCAGGTCGACAATGGGGGATCGATCGAAATTGTGATATGCTATAAAAGAATAAGTAGTGTTTCCCAATTCTAAATGTCGTCAAGAGAGAAGAAAGCCCATAAGAATTCCACGAATATCTAGAAAATATAATGGGATAAAAGAAAACAAAAAAGAGAAGAACTTCATAACCAGTGGAACAAAAAAAATTCGAATAGAAAGATGTCCGGGAGGGTCATCTTGACAAAGCGCGTGAACAGTATGAGTCAGACAGAGATCGAATAGAGTTGGAAACAACAACAACCATGACGACACATGACAAAAGTGACGACGTACAAATGAACATCCATAAATCGGTCAATGAACCAGAAAGTATGGATTATGAAGAATATGGACCAACTCTACGTACATATATCGCACTGGAAACCAGTGCATGGATAAGATAATTTCTCCAACAAAGGCTGCAGATCGACGAAATATAGAACAAATGACCAGGGAAACCTACGGGTTGCATTTATTATTGAGCCAGAGTGAAATGAAATTGATAATATGATTATCCAAATTAAGGACCTCACCGAATCAACCCCCCTTCCACATATAATATTGATAGAAGAAATTAACTATAGTCTGGAAGCGACGCAACATTTGGAATGACGATTAGTTGAATATAAAGGTCAAAGTTATCAAACTAAGGACATGTTATATATACTCAAGAAGAAACAAATATTCCTTGAGTATCATCCATTATCGTATGAAGAAAAAAACCGTCTAGAAGATTCTAAAACTAAGTCGAAAATAGTAGTATCTTAAATACCAAGAAAACCAAGTGCTCCTACCAAGAAAATAAAAATGGGATTCAACCACATCTCGATCTATGAAGGACATGAGCACCCAAAACTCCATTGGTTTGTATGTGAAAAAAATTGGGATGAAACTGATATTACAGATGAGGATAAGAAAATGGATCAATTTGGAGCTGTGCTATGCCATTGCGCCTTAACATGGTTCATGAACTACGCAAAAAATCAAACTCATTCAAAAACATAAATAAATAATAACTTTTCAACATTCTTTAAAATTCTGGACATCACACATCTAGCAGCCCAAAAGATAAAAAAAATCAAACAAATACCACGCAAGTCAGTAAGGGAATATGATAAGAGATTCAAAGATCTCCTAAGTCAAATCCTGATGTCGATTGATCAGAACTTGCTAGTCCAGTGGTATGTAGTTGGGCTACTACCAAGAATCCAATATTCACTATGCTTATACAATATAACTGGTTGTGAAGATGTGATACAAAAGGCACAGTGAGTTGAGTCAGATGATGATATCTCATTGACTTCCTTAGAGACACAAAGAATTGAAGAAAAAATAAAACATTTTCAACACACAATAAAAAATCTATCTATACGGAGCAATGAAGTATGGTGCACCACATGTACCGGGGAAGGATACACAAAGGATAATTTTCCCCTAAATAAGTTCACACAAAAAACAAACGTCTACCAAATACAAGCCCATAAATACTGTAAGATATGTGAATTCCTAACTGATCATAGTATACAAGATTATCCACATAAACTGAAAAAAATGAAGTGGTTCCACATCTGTGAAGATTTCAATCACCGAACATTAGAATGCCATCTAAATGCTCAAAATCAAAATAATGTACAAACAATATACCACATAGAGACCACAGATCAAGAAAACAAATACGATTGAAGAGATGATTACTTCGGTGGTCATGGTCAAGGTCGAGGAGGCCGATGTGGATCTGGTGGTAGAGGTCAGGGTCGTGGATGACCATATTATTTTAACTACTGGAAAAATGATCATGACACACATATTGTCCTATAAAAGACAAAATTGATATGAAATTTTGCATCATATAAAGCTTTGGAGATCACTCTTTAGAAGACTTCCTGATAGTACTTGACAAAATTATGCAAAAAAAATATGTGAATCTACTACACGTAGTGTCCAAGGAAGAGGTGAGGAGATCCAAAAACTTACATATCATTACAAGCTCGATCACAGCATGAGATATTCACACCCCACCACAAAATTACCAAAGAAAGAAGGCTAACAACTTCCCAAACCTAGATAAAGAAGAAAAATTCATGAGAGAACCTCTAAAATTCTTTAGGAATTCCATGGAAGATCAACAAAACCCAACAATTCAAAATGAATGTACCATCTAGGAATTTTTGTAGCTCCTCAAAGAAAAAAATTTGATAGGTAGGCTATTGGATCTACTCAACATATTGCGAGAATACAAATATGTTCAGAAACTGACCAAGGATGAAAGTCACCTCTCTTATAACAACAAATATTATGATCCTCAAGTCAACTTTGAGATTAAGGGAATGATGGTAAATCAAGTGGTCATTGATTTTGGTTTGCAAGTCAATATTATACCACGAGAAACATGGATATGAATGGACCAACCCAACCTTTCACCCACACTGAATTATATTAAGTTAATCGATCGGAGATTAATAGAACCAATTGGAAGATTGATAAATTTTGACACTCAAATTATGGGAATATTGACTTCGTTCAACTTCGAGGTGATCGACCTTATTGAAGGAATACCAACATATGTAGCTCTTGTCGGTCTACTATGGGGTCGAAAAATGAAAGCAACTATTTCCCTGGAAAGAGATACAATTAAATAGAAAGGAAGTGGTAGAAAATCAATTATTCCCCTGGCTCCAATGGAAGGAAAACCATGAATGGAGTCATGGGATGAAGATCAAGAAGCTATATGTCTATATCATATAAACAACGAACAAATTTTTTATATAGGACCGACCGCAGAAGGAGAAATTTTGAGAGAATCCTCTATGTCGGTTGACCATAATTTCAACTCCACCTTATACAACTGGAAAATAAAGAATTAAGAAGCTCATGTGAAAGATTGTTGGTCTATAGAAATTATTCCAAAGAAACATCTTAATACATGCTACTTAATCTAGGATTTACCAAAAGTATATGAAAAAATAACTCGACAAACTCCCACTCTTATTATGACTAAAAATCAGATAAGAAAACCCTTGTGGTATAGTGAATGACATACCCCTTCGACCCATGTCAAAGAGGTAGAAAAATCCATAGGAGAGAGGAAAAACACAGAGCCTTGTGGAAACTTTGATAGGCCAGGCTCCAAGATGGTGGGAAACAAATTCCACCGGATTACAAACATGGACGACTGTGTCGACATACTTTGTTGAAAGATTCAGAGACAAGAAATTATCCAAAGATGCAGATATCCCCATGTTCAAAATTAGATATGATCCAGTAGAAAATATTCAACGTTCTGAAAGAGATTGGTGAAAAATAGGATATGAAGATGAAAGGGTATGGCCACATATGTTTCCAAGTACATTAGATGAGATACCAAGAAAATGGTAGAATATTGAAGAATCCTACGAACATACTTCAAACTTGGCTAAAATCAAAGAAAATTTTGTGCAATACTTTGAGTTTAATCCAGTAGAGGAACACTTGAAATATGCAACACATCAAATAAAAATATTTCTATAAATCTCTTCACTAGATGAACATAAATAAAAAGCAAAGATTCTGGTCGATGTAGGATCGACATCGACCTGCAATTTTGTGTTGGTAGAAAACAAGGAAATCTTGACTGCACGAAGGATCGACATGGAGAATATAAAATAGGCTAGACAAAGCTTACAGTGGAAGATAGACCATCCATCACTATAGAATCATGTGAATCCAGTATTAAGTATAGGCATGGAACATAAATAAGACCACGAACAACCCGACTTCCCAAAAATATTTACAAAAAAAGAAGAAGAAGAACGCCATCTCGATGAAGCAAAACCACCAAAATGGATGAATGTAGAAATAAAAATGAAGGAATTCAACATATCAAATGATGGTCGACAAAAAAAGGTTCAAATAGGTGACTATTGGCCTGGAAAGCAAACAACTGACATAGTCAATCTATTAAAAGAGTATCAATATGTTTTTCATGTGACTACAAGGATTTGAAAGGACTTGTAGGGAAATGGGTGTTGTAGGAAAATTACCATGAGGACAGGTGAATGTCCTCTTGGATATTATACCTCTATTACCAAGACAAAAAAATGCCAACATTGAACACTGACATTCCTTTAAATGTAGCTAAACTAGTAGAGGGAAAAGAGGAAGAAATGATGAGTATATTGTTTTGAATTTTGTCCTTGCTTAGTCCAGGTTGAACTTGATCTTCAAGTCCCTTGAATGGATTTTGCAATTCAATAGACAACAAAGACCATGCATACTTCCTATTCTACCAAGATTAGTTTAAACTATATTTATCAAAAAGTGACAAGCCCATGCAAATGTACACAAACTTGAAGGAAACAAGCCAAGAATATATATTAATGAGAACATAACAAGGTGCTTACAAAGTGTAGATGCATATGTAGCATCCTCACCAAGTCCTTGTCCAACCCCTTGCTCAAAATATCCATGATCAAAATGACAATAATTTCACTAATATCTCCTCCTTTTTCACCATGAGAATGCCTCCTTATATAGGCTTTGAGAAGCTCAACCACCTTAGTTATTCTTGGGATAAGTTGAGGATATGACTCCATCAGGTGTGGGATTCCCCTTAGATCCAAACTTTAGCTTGGGGTTTGAGCCAAATTGACTCGAATGCTTCTTGGTTGTCCTTAGAGATAAGGGGGATTTCCCCCCAATAATCTCTCAACAAATCAACTCTCCCTCAAAGTTGACCACAGAGTGTTGCAATGCTCTATGCTAAGAGGACAAGGAGCACTACCACTCCCTACAAGTGGGCAGGGGAGCGATGATCTGCAAAAGTACTTTTAGGATGATTATTACTCAAGGTAAATCTTGTAAACTTCGCCAAATAATATATTTTCCTCTTCTAACAAGTCTTAGAGGATGTCCCAATTTTTCTTATGATATCGTCCGCGATGCAACACATGCGAGATAAAAATACGACTTTTGTAACAATTGCGACATTTGTGACAAAAGTGAGACACTTGCGACACTTACGAAAATGACAATGAGACATCGTCGAAGTGAGTAATTTTGACGTGTAACCGATTTCCCCCAAAGTCAGAAGACGAAAACTGATGACTGAAGTACTTTGTAGACTTTCGAAGCAAGGGTATGGATTTAGAGAACCTAGTAGAGGCTGCAAATACCATCAGACAAATGTTATTATATGTTTCAAACTCAAGGAAGGGATACCTATGCTTGAGTGATAAAGGACTTTTAAGGTATGGCCGCCACAAAATACACTACAGATCCATAATCGTATTGACTTAACGGTATAGACACCAAAGATACAATGTGGATTTATACTTCCATGACATGAACTAATCGTAGCCATGAGGAATACACAATGGATCTACGAGATGACAAAAAATAGCCATGGATCAATACAAAGTGGATATATGTGATAGTATATATATCAATATTGTCAAATGATCTCTTTTCACAGCCTGGGTAAAGTAGATATTAGAGTGAACACTCAACCCAGGGTCTTCTTCCCAATCCTGATGTGGTATGAATCTAGCCATGTGAATAGATGTTTTGATGTCGAACATGGTAGAAACCACTTGATTACCAGTCATTGAGGTAAACTGTTAACAAGTGCAAGGGACATCACCAGTGATGTCAATGAATCCCAAGGTTCCCTAGTACAATCCAATGAATGTGAATAGATGAGTTGAAGTCAAAAATTTGTGGATTCAACCGATCAGAGGTCAATGATGTAAACCCACTGTCGGAAGTGAGGAGGCCTACCATTAATGCATGCATGTCCTAAGGTACTAACTGGTTTATAAGTCTAATTCCTAAATAATGTATTGAAGTCGACAGGAAAAGACTCGTTGAAGGAGGGCCTTGATGTATCCCTCGTCAATGACACAAAACTGACATAGAGATGTAAGATGGTGAATCAAATGAGTATGGAATGACACAAGTATTGAAACTAGAAATTTGTGATGGTTGATTCTCGAGGCAGATACTTCGCTTGAACACTGAGGCACAAACAATAGAAACGTAACATGAACTAAAACATGATGCAGTGGATTCTGTGAATTTCGTCGGGTGACCCAAAGGAGTAAAGAAGCAAAGAGGTTCATCGAATTAAAATGTATGTAAAGACATTGTGTCGTGTTCAAGGGTGACTGCAAGAGTGATTTGTGATGATTATAAAATATCTTGGCTTGCTTCCTTCAATTTTTTCTCCATCCAGATAGACGAGTACCTCTTTTTATTTTTACAAGCTTGAGGAAGATAACACATGCTCAATATAACTCACCTTCGGCAACTTCCTCTTCCTTTGTTTAACGAACTAGAAGAAGTAAGGGTTTGGTCCCATATGGGCCCTTCAATGTGTAGTTTAGCGAGTCCAGAGAAGGAAAACTTGATGGTTTTTCATGTTTAAAGAGTTTAAAAATAACTTAAAGATGATTCCAGGGTTGTATTTTTTCATAATAATAGTCTCTGAAGCCCGAAAAAGAGATAAAATGCTACTTGGGAGATGACCTTTCAAAACCTTTTAAACGAGTGTGAAAGGAAGCAAGATCACTCGATAATATTTTTATGTTTAGAGAGTCTAAAAAGAGCTTAAAGGAGACTCTAGGGGGTTCCTTTTTCATATATCCTTATGAGTCCAAAAAAGAGATAAAAGTCTACTTGGTTACATTCTCATGTTTTTTAGAGTGTGAGAAAGAACTAAGACTGTGCTCGTCAGTGTGACAAGGTTAAACGGAAAAATACTGCTTCGAAATCTACAAGTGAAGACAAATCTGCATCCAGGGTATTAATAATATCTTCGAAAAATATTTAAAACCCAAAATAAACTATAGATTAGCAAAAATGAACCCTATAATAGTGAAATAGGGCAAAAAATCTTTTTTACCATTTCATTTTTACCAATCAGCATTGGTATTTTCGACTTCAAAGGGTGATTTTCAAGCTTTTGGCACCGAAGCTACGGTTGACCGTTTTCACATCAGTTCGGATTAGGTTGGTCATTAACTCATTCTAATCATTTTCCATGGTTTATATTTTCTTTTGAAGTAGTTTTTAGTCTTATCTTGGGCTCCCTAGGAAGCCCTAGGTTCCAAACCAAGTCAGTGCTCCCTCAAAGGGGTTAGGGGAGCTCCGACCACCTTTTCGATGCCCTGGTGTGTGTGTCAGAGGAGTGCTAGTGCCCTTTGGGTGAGTTTAAGGGGGAACCAATGCAGAATTGAAAAATATATTGCTATTTATGCTAAAAACACCCAAAATTTTGTTGTGAGAAGATGATTAATGGATTTTAAATGTATCTTATTGCAGTTTACATTGATAAAAACAATGATTGAAAGGAAAGAGCATGAGCACAAGTTTGATGATATAGCTGTGCTGAAAAACCCCCAGACAAGGGACGCTTTGAGGAATTGTGGCCTCCTCAAGTATTTTAAATTGCAAAAGATGAAAAAGGAAGTCTTACTACTTGAGTATCTAATTGGACTGTGGGATGACGTTGAACAAGTGTTCCATATTGGGTCACAAATGCTCAAAATCATGCTTGATGATGTATACTTTTTGACCATCCTATCAAGGAGAGGGGCCCCTATCATTTTTTCTGGGAAGCAGGCAACTCCTTAGCCTGCCGAGGTGTATGTGGCTGATCATCGTTTTCTTAGATCAAGATTCGTCGGAGGACGAATCATGATTAAGGAAGTTAGAGAATTGACACTATGATCTATCTTGTTTTCCATAACCAACCTCGTAGGTTTCACTAGTGCACATTTGTCTTCAAAATCCCAAATGCTTATGCTCTACAATGCATGGAGTCGAGGTTATTCAACTGGAGTGCAGGTTTCCTTCGCAATGTGAAGGATCAAATTATGAAGTGTAGGACAGGGAAACAAAAACAGTTCAGTTATGGTTCCTTTCTGGTTTCATTCTTTCTGGAGAGAATACCTCAGATGCAGCCACAGATTGCACTGATGGCACGTCCGATGACTGAACCATGAATGCAAAGGTGGACGAGCTTGTCTCCAATATTGGGAACCGACTCAGAATTCAATTTCATAGCCGAATTCTTTGCTTGGTTGAGAAGACAATTGATCATTATCGAGGACTTTCCATAC
This sequence comes from Picea mariana, assembly GCA_032191745.1. NCBI lineage: Eukaryota > Viridiplantae > Streptophyta > Pinopsida > Pinales > Pinaceae > Picea > Picea mariana. The sequence continues at coordinate 61,803 of JASDQU010101189.1, forward strand.
ACCAGAGTAGATTTCTAGGGCATCCTAGACCTAGCACTTCCAGAGGGTATTAACTAGGATGCGTAAGGTATGAAACCAAAACCTTGTCATGCTTTTATTTTATTTTAAAGTTTTTTTTATTATTTTTATGTGTAAAAAGAGGGGTTTTAACAGTTGTATTGTTTCACCATGCAGATAGAGGCGCATCACGTCTGATGGAGATACCGACACTAGGGAACCGCATAGACGTGAAGATATCCGTAGAACACGAGGTGGTGGTGGGAGGTCTCCGGGATGTTGAGAGTAACCTACGAGGTATTACTATGGGTGTCCCACCTCTCAGGAAGCGATATGTACCCCTACATTTGCAGAGGCATACAATGGGGGTTTCTGATATTTTGAACCACTTGCTTCGACGAGTGGCCCATGCAGTGGTGTGCTTCTCGAAGAACAATGTGGTGCAGGAGGATTAGGATCTTCTATATGTTTTTGTATTCCTTTCATGATGATATCATGGGCATGAGTGCCCAAATGTTTCCCTTCTATGTACTTTTTGATGTAAACAAACATTTTCTATCACACAATATATATATATATATATATATATATATATATCCGAGTTTTTTGGTGCCAATGATGTTACAAATTATCTTGTGTGATGTTTTTAATTTACATGTGATTCATTCATAAAGTTTTATCTATGTGCAAGATACCAATCCAAAATATAATTTGCTAGCGAATCCGAAGCTATGTTGAGTTCTCTTGGTATGTGTCTGTATTCTATAAATTCAAACATTCTTTCAAGGCGATAGACTCGTAGGTGGAGACATAATAGGGTAGGGTTGTGGACAATGTAGACACGATTAAGCTGACAAACCACGAGTTGAGAGTCAAGGTTAATGATTATATGAGATATACCTAGAGAGGATGGCTCGGTTAAAAGTTCAATGACAACGTGATATTCTTCCATGTTATTGGTTTCCAATCCTATCAAGACGCCTCTTGAACTCACCAACTCATCAGAGTGGTAAATGACCCAAGCTACAGAAGCAATGTTCTGGGTGTGTCAACTAGCGCCATCCGCAAACCCAACAAAGATAAGAAAGGTAGATGTCATCTACACACACAATCACAAGAAAAATTATAAGTGGCTAAATTGCATAGTACCTCTTAAGTTAAATCCCATTCCGGGGTTCACCGAGAGGGATTCCATCATAGTCAACTAACTTATAAGCACCTCTATGTAATACATGTTTTACGATGTAGGGTCCATGCCACAAAGGCTCTAACTTTCCTGTTCCTAGCTTATCATGAGCTTGGTCATAAAAAAGGACTAGGTATCCTTCTATGAAAGTACGAGGGTGGACAGATTTGTCATATTGAATTTTCATTCATTTTTTATACATCTTGTTAACGAGAGAGACATCCCGACATGTTTCATCCAACCTAGTCAGGTATAGGAAATGTTCTTCTTCAACAGAGGTGTGGGGCAGGAGTTCTACTCTGAGTTTCAACGAAGGAATTTTTCACTCGATTGGTAATATTTCTTCGATGCCATATACCAACTGAAAATGAGTGAATCTAGTTGTCGTTTTCACTGAGGTGCGGTAAGCCTAGAGGGAAGAGAAAAGTTGCAACTGCTAAGAAGTTTTGTTTTCCCCCACCATGTGTTGTATCATGGTTTTAAGGACTTTGTTGATGGCTTCAGCTTATCTGTTTGCTTGAGGATAGTAGGGGGATGAGTTGTCATGGAGAAAACACAACTTGACATGTAACCCACTCATCATCTGATTTTGAAAATGTGAACCGTGATCAATGACAATGGCTTGTGGAACACCAAAGTGAGTGATGATGTGGTTAAAGATAAAGAGAGATGCAATATGACCATCATTAATAAAAGTAGGCACAACCTCAACCCATTTTGTGAAATAATCAATGACAATGATGATATAACCGTGCCCCCCGGTTGAGGCAGGCTTACATTGCATAAAATCAATACCCCATTTGGCAAAGGGGCTGATGGAAAAAATAGGATGCAACGGAGTGGGGTGGGTGCATGCCTTTTTATGAAAAACTTGGCAGGGTGTGCTTTTTTTGACAACCTCAATACAATATTTGAATACGGGGTGCCAAAAGTAACTGACAAATAAGATTTTTTGAGCTATAGCCATCCCAGAAAGGCATTTTCCACTTGCTCCAAAGTGATAGTCATTTAGGACACGTTTAGCCTCATCATGAGTTAAACATCATCATAGGATAGTGTCAATACCATGGTGATACAAAGTGTTAGCGATGATAAGGTAGCATTCAGAATGGTGGCGAAAACAACGACGTTCTTCATAGGGGATATTGGGATGAAAATGTTGGGTTTGAAGATAAAGAAGAATATCTCCATACCAAGGGTCAGACGTGCTAATGAGGAACAAATATTCATCGGTGTTGGCATATGGTAAGACCTAGGGTTCAATGCTTAACAAGTCATGAAACAAACCTTGACTATCAACCCTTTTGGCAACACCTGCGAAGTAGGCGAAGTCTCACCCAAGGTAGGAGGAGGGGGGGTTATACGACGTAGGTGTCTGTAACCAGGATGGGACAAAGATCTGTGATAATAGCACTTCACAGGATATTATGTTAACACTTAATAAGTGACATGCATTAGTTTATTAACCCTATTAACACCGCAAAGTATAATCAAAGATAGATCACTGCAATACCATTAAATGACAATATACCCTGAGCACTTAACACTTAGTACTGTGTATCAGATCTAGCATTCATTTACCCTTAACAGAAGTAAGGAAATTAAGCAGCCAAATATCTATCTATCACACATCATAATCAAAGCACTAAGCAGATTCATAACATATATAACATAGCACAAAGAAAACCATGAGACACTAGATATACGTGGTTCACCCCAGGGTGGGGCTACGTCCACAAACCTCTTCGCCTCTTTATTATTTGCTAGAATATTACATTCATTCACTCCTATGCACTAATCCATAGATTCGATCTTTGCACAAGCCTGGAGATCTACACACTAAGCACTAGATCCTCCTTCCAAAACTAGGTCAATGCACGGAGCCAACTCTCTATCGAGCACAAAGCCTTAATGCACATACATTCCTTTGCACAAAGCAACTTGAACTACTTGCACTTAGCTACTTCTTCCTTACATTATTATTTATTTATAGTGTACAAACCCTTACAATAAGGCCTAAACATGGGAGAACCCCATGGTCCGACATCCCATAAACCCATTACAAAAGACATAGAGGACCCTTTACTGGGTCCACATAGCCCACAAAATTGGTGAGATCCATGGTCTTAGCTTTGCCTGGGCGCTCCTTCAAGCAACGTGTTGAATTCCAAAAGTGGGTCAAAGATGACAAAAGTTTCCCCAAAACTTGGTCGAGGGCCAATAATCGGGAAGAGAATCACTGGGCTCAGTGTCTTCATCAGCTTGGGGAAGATTGCAGATCAGTTTTGAAAAAAAAAAGACTTTTTAGCTTTTGATTTGGCAAACTCAAGATCGAATTCTTGAAGAATAAAGATTCATTTGGAATATTTTCCCCCAAGGACTTGACGTGTCATAATATGATACATGGGGTTTGAGTCCGCGATGACCGTCGTAGTGCGTAATAAGATGTAATGGTGAAATATTTGGACGATAATGACGGCTTCCAGAGCCAACTTTTCAATGTGTGAATATCGGAGCCTCAGGACCAGATAGATTCTTTATAAGATAGTAGATCACATGTTCGTCACCGTTAGGGTCCTCTTGAACTAACACCATAGAGATAGTGGAAGTAGAGGCTGCCAAATAAAGTATATAGTCTCGTGCATAATCCAGAGGATGAAAAAGAGGTGTATGGGTCAACTCATGCTTAAGAGCATCGAAATATCATTGACTAGTGTCATCCCATATTAACGGAGTGTCTTTCTGCAACAATCACATAAATCATTTAGTAATATCGGCGTAATTACATATAAAACGACAAAGAAAGTTCGCTTTCCCTTGCAAAATTTGTTGGGTCAGATTGTTGGGAGGGGGTAAAGCAATAATACCTTTAATATTTAAGGGATACACCCTAATCCCATATTTGGAGACAACGAAATCGAGGAGTTGACCTGATTCGACAGTGAAGATGCATTTGTGGGGGTTCAAATGGATACGGTAGAATCAACATCGAAGAAAAAAGGCTCAGAGATGACCAATATGGTCTGATCGATTAGATGAATGGGTAGGTAAAACATCGAGGTAATGTTCTGTAATATGTTTGATATCATGGAAAGCATACGACATGGCCCGCTGGAAAGTGGCACCAACATTTTTGAGACCAAAAGGTAGTTTCTAATAAGAGAATGTTTCCCACAGGAATATTAAGGCTGTCTTTTGTTGATCACTGGGCAGAATGTCAATATGGTTATATCCTGAAAATCCATCCATGAAAATAAAAATAACACTGCCAACGCAATTATCAATTATTTGATCGATGAAGGGTGTGGGGTAATTGTCTTTTGGACAAGCTTGGTTAAGATCCCTATAATCGACGCAGCCAAAAATGGTTCCTTGTTTTTTAGCAACTAGAATGATGTTAGAAAACCATTCCATCAAGGGGACAGGATAGATAAATCCATATTTTAAGAGTTTTTCAACTTCTGCCTTTATGGTCATGGTTTTCTTAGGATGAACTAGGTGAAGTTTTTGTCATACAGGTTTAGCGCATGGGTAAGTTTTTATTTCATGCACAACAAGCGAAGGATCAATCCCGAGCATTTCCTCATATCTCCAAGTGAAGACATCACAAAATTCTTTAAATAAAGTGGTGTAATATGTCACTTCCTCGGGTGAACGATTAGAACCGAGATGAATATTTTCTGCGATACCTTCTTTGATCGAGATATAAATAGTGACAGTGGAAGAGATGTTGGCTAAATTCCCCTCGAAAGTAGTATCCTGGATAAGTATAGGAGATTGGGGAGAATCAACCACATCGGACAGGAAGATAGAATATATATCCTCTTGAATTTCTTCTAGAGAGGGAAGAAAAGATGATCGATGATGGTTTTCATCCCAAGGTACCTCATCTATACTAATAATTTCCATAATGGATTCGTCTGATGGAAAAATATGGGAAATGTAGTCAAAAGCAGAGGACAAGGAATTCAACCAAGATGGCAGCGAATAAGTGTTGGATGCCAATAGATGTTGGTTATCCAAGGAGGGAGAGGCAGATTGGATAACATCAGATGAAGTCTCTACTCGACTAAGTGGCATCGCGTCACCTAGTGCATCAAAACCTAATGGACTAGGTACAACCCGAGGATCAAATGATTGTAAATATTGGTAGTACATAGTCGAAATCATATTGATTGTTACAATATGTTGTGTGGTGGGAGAAAGTGGTGCAAGGAAAGTACCCATAAGGGAGGAATATTTTAAAATACCTACACCAACACTTTCATACGTGATCTTAGTATCTCCCAAGAAAAGAATATTTTTGGTGGCGGGAGTGCAAGCGTCGAGTGTATAGTAATCTAATTGGTCGATAGTAACAATTTTTCCTTGATGAGGGAATTGTACACATCAAAACACCGATGAAGTGATAGAAGTCATGGTATAAAACCAAATTCTTCCTAATAACAAGTTGTAATCAAGGGGAGCATCGACTACCTTTACATCGACAAAGACGGTCTTACCTCCCAACTGAACGACTAAGGACTGCATGAGTTCATGAGGATGAAAACCTCACCCGTCAAATGCTCATAACATTGTAGGGGATTGATTAAGAGCATGTGATTTTAATCCTTTCTAACAAGATAATGACATGACACAAGTGGAATATCACTCATCCAAAATGGTGCGGTGAATGTGTTGGTTATGAACAATGACATCAATTTGAAAAGAAAGCTTGTGAGAAAGTCATGACTTGAAATTGTCTACGTTAAATGTGATGTTATTTGATGACTCAAGATCAATGGCACCAATGGTGGCCAAGAGCATTCTATGTTGACTTGGGAATTGTAGAACTTCAAGAGCGAACATAGTACACGGTGCTTAAGCCAAATCTTCAACAATGTGTTAGTTCTTGGTGGCATGTGAAGTAGGATTAAAATTTGATTTGCGTATAGTGATCTTGGGAGGGTGTAAGATAGAGTCAAAAATAGGTTTCTCTATCTGAAGTGATCCAGATGGAGGACTGGCATATGGAGGAATAACGAGGGTGGGAGATGGATCCAGTGGAGTAGCGTTAGTGACCTTTTATTTATCAGGTTTAGCTGGTGTTTCATATGTGGTGGTGTGAGTGGTCAAATCAATCCCATTGAAAATATAAATATGAGGACCCGTTGAGTCTTCATCACTAGGAGGATGGTTGGAATTGCCCCTTATGGAAGAGGCAAGTGCTTGAGTAACCATGGATTTCTATTGAGGAAAAGCATGTGTTAACATGATGGGTTGGGAATTCCATTTGAAAATTTTTGCAACTTCATCACGATGTGGACTTTCTCAGGTGAAATGATCTTCACCACAAATGAGACATGGGAATTTCAGTTTTTTCCATGGTGGATTTTCAACAACAGGTGGTGGAGTTTGTGTTTTGGGATGTTCATTATTATTATTAGTCTTTTTGGGTTTATTTTTTGTTTTCTCCTTACCCTCGGATTGTTGTGAAGAGGTATATTGAACTGCATTCACCTCATGGATTTGAGTCGGGAGGGAGGTAGAGGAGAGTGAAGTCAAACTAGGAACGGGTGCTAAAACAAAGCGATTTACTGTTCCGGTCGACTTTGATGTAGATTGGTTTTTGACGGTATTGATGACTCCATCTGCATGTGTTGTGGAAGAAGGTTTGGATGGATCAGTAGGAGTACAGGTAACATTTGGAATCAACTCATACAAAGTGCCAGATTGGGAGTAAACCAAATCTAAGTATTGAGCTTTGGAAATGGATTCTTCTTCGGTGACTACACCACCCATGGCAACATCACGAACAATCGGGGTAAAATAGATTTTGTAAACCACTCTACCAATAGTTGGTCAGGAATGGTCGCTTTAATCAACCTTTGCCATTGTCTCCACTCATGAATGTGATCAGAGATATGTACAAAATCCGTTTGACGAAGGGAGGTTAAAAGTTCAATACCCATCTCGTAACAGATGGGTAATTGAAAATGTGTGAGAAATCCATAGCGAGGGAGTTGAAATCTTGAAAAGAACCACGTTAAAGTTCAATGTACCATTTGGCTGCAGAGCCCGTAAGTGTGTGTTGGAAGAGACATAAATGTATAGAATCATCCATCAATGAGTTTGATGAACACCATAAATGGAATGTCATCACATGGTTGTTTGGGTCTTCTCTAGGTTTACTATCAAAATTGGGGATGTCAGAAGGTAATCTAGCAGGAATTATTGGCCAAAAGGGAAAATGAAATATGGGATCATTTGTCAACTGAGACAAGTCTGGCATATCCAGAGTGGAAAGGAATGGTAATTGTCGATTAACCTGAGGGTGATACTGGTGTGGCATAGGGACACTAGTGGAGCCATAAAATGGTTGAGGTGGATAATTATATCTAGTAGTACCTCCCATAAATGGTTGTTGTTGACCAGTATAAGAAACATTTGATGGTTCTGGAGAAACATTCATGAGTAGGGAGAAACCGGGTTGAATCTGAGGAGTATAAGTCAGTTGATTTGGTTGTGGGGGATAAAAAGTTTTCCCTTGAGGAGGGTAAACAATTTTTCCTTGAGGAGGGTACACATGAGCCCTTTGGGGAGGATAAACATTAGAACCTTGGGGAGGATACGGTTGTTGTCCTTGAGGACCCCAGGTGGGGTTTGGGACACTCGGATAAGGTTGTCTGAAAGATAATCCAGAAGGAATAGGATTTGATACTCCTCCTTGTCGGTTATGGTATGATTTCCCCTCAGGGTAGGGTTTATTAAATGTACCTCCTAAAGGTACTCCCCAGGATTGTGAAGGGTTTCTGACAAAAGAAGGTTCCCCCCTACCATAAGTTGATTTTCAACTAGGGTTTGACCAGTAAAGGGAGGTTATCCTTCGGAAGGAACATACAAAGGTGGTTGTCCTCCAAGAGGGGTAGGCCCTCTAGAGTATGGTTTTCCCCCAAGAGGGATAAGTCCACTAGATGGTGGTTTCCCTCCAGTCAGGATATGTCCCACAGTTGATTGTGTCTGTCTCAAAAGGGTCTGCATTCTCTGATGCAAAGGTGTTCCAACATGATCTTGTGGAACATGAGGAGTTGTAGTGTGAAATTGTGTAACGGTAGGAGTAGCGGTTGAAGTGCCTTGTGTGCGATGAGAAGTAACAAATCCAACATTGTGGTGGACTTGTGCTGACGTAACAGTAGGATCGATGACATGTTAGATGGGATGATAAATAGTTTGACCGGATTGTGATGACTCAATGACAAGAGGGTCATGAGGATTAATTGGTTGTCAAATATGTTCAAAATTCTCATAAATATCACGTCCCAATGGATTCCTCCATACAGAATGAGCAGGTGTTTGATGTGGATCTACTGCATCAGTGGGACGAACGGGGGTCCTAAAGTCATCACTAAAAATTGGTTCTATCGATCCCATATATATCTTGGTAATGGGTATCAATGGTAAATAAGGGACTTATTCAATAGGATATTGTGACACAGGTGTCGTATGAGGAATGGGATCCTCAAATTAACTAAGGCTCTTTCCGAATTTCCCAACAAAGGAGTAGAAACACTCCCAACATCAGAGCGATTGTCTACCTCTTCACGGTAGATATATTCTGGTGAATCAGGAGGTAAGGGTTCATACCCTTATTCCATAGGAAACCCTTGCATTCTATGTGATCTGTGAAGACCTTTATCATTGACAGGCTGATTCTTGAAAAATTATTAAAACAACAACACACACTAAAAAATCTAGAAGAACCAACAAGCAAACAAACCTTCTCTCAATGAATGTACTAATTGGTGATGAAATCCAATGTTGCATTATCAAATCAATAAGGGGATAGGATATGAGTGGGTGGAATAGTTATGATGGAGACCTTCTTAATGGACTTACGCCTTGGTGCAAGCTTCCACACAATAATCATGGATTTACCCTCCAAGGAGCCTGAGTGAGTTTGGCCACCATATGTTCTAGGTGCAGTGAAGACTTCCCTTCACCGTTACCTTGTGTAAAGACCCTAAATATTATGGTTACTAAAGACACCAACTCCCAGTCATCCCTTGGGTGGGTACAATTGAAAGTCCAGTCCGAACGTATGGGTAGGATATCAAGTTCGAAATCCTTTTAGAGAAATGAGGAAAAGTGGACCGATAGAACTCCAGAGGACCCCGAATGGATTCAAAATTCATGAAGCACCGAGACCAAATGAAGACATTTTTACCTCAATAAGAACCCCCAATATACGATCTTACTACTACGAATGGTTAAACCACAGAGGGATAATCTTCGTGGCTCTCCCAAATGCGACCTCGTGCATAACCCTTGTGTGAGAGGGGGATCCTAGATATGCGTATACAAAAATTGGATTTTCTCTCCCTATCACAAGATGATAAGTTTGTTTTGAATGCTTTGGAGATTTTTACTCACAGCCTAATACAAAGCGCTAATCCTAATCTAATGTTGGTGGAAGGATCTAAAAAGAAATAGTTTCTAGATCAATTTTAATTAGTGTTGATTTTTGTAGTTGTTCTTTACTAAGAGGTGAATGAGAGTGAAACTGATGATATTATGATTCGATTCCAAAAAATTCATAAGAAAAAATGATAAGCAATCGTTTCTTGCAATGAAATTCTATTTATGGGAAGGAGAAGAAATTTTTCTTTTCACTATGAAACACATAAAATGCAGAGATTTCATGGAATTGTTTTCAACAAGAATCCAATTCAATGCTAAACTACTCAGAAAATTATTCTAATATCGAAAATCCAATCATGAAAAGATATATCTTTGTTTAAATATGAACTTTAATTTATTTGATTTTAAGCTTCTTAGGCCAATCAGATTTCTCTATTTGAGGTTTTAGACAATTGGAAGCAAGTTTCATATAAACAAAAAACAAACTCTCACAATGATCAAACAAGAAGAAAAACAAAGTTTAAAGTTTAAAAGAAAACCAAAACTCAAACAAGGGAAATTGATTGGAATGATATAAATCAAAGACCAAATGGATCAATACAAAGATCTCTGGGTTTCCTTGGGACATCTCTCAAACAATCAGATGAACGAGAAAGTATCAAAAACCAATTCAATATCTCAAAGAGGAAGAGTGATTTCAAAACAAGGAAAATATCTTAAAAATCCAAACAAAGAACCAAAAAATATTAGAAAGAAAGAGGTTGCAAGTTTTACAGAAGGCACACACTGGTAGAAAAAGTCTCAAGCAGGAGGAAAAACCAAAAAATCATACATAGCAGAGACATCCAACAAATTTTCAATAGAAGGAAAAATTGGCGCTTTGGTTATATAGACACCAGAGCGCTACAGTGCTTTGTAGAGCACTACAGGGGAGCACCGATCTTGAAATCAATGCTCTGGATGTAAGGGACGAGGGGTGTTGTTTTCTGAGAATGAAAAAGTATCAACCCAAAAAACAAAAGCTCAGGAAAACTTGATCCTCAGCCTGTGTAAGATGACTTCAGGACTAACAACACATTTATAAAATAGGAAAAACATAGTGAGTAGGATCTGAAGACAGGGAAATACTAAGACAAGACCAAGGAAAGAAACCAAAAATACAAGCTTCAATCCCCAGTGGAGTCACCAATTTATGTTGTAGGAAAATTTCCCTACGGACAGGTGAATGTCCTCTTGGATCCTATACCCCTATGACCAAGATAGAAAAATTCTAACGTTGAACATTGACATTCCTTTAAATGTAGCTAAACTAGTAAAGGGAAAGGAGGAAGAAAGCATGAGTACCTTTTTCTGAAGTTTGTCCTTGCTTAGTCCAAGTTGAACTTGATCTTCAAGTCCCTTGAATGAGTTCTGCAATTCAATAGACAACAAAGACCATGCATACTTCCTATTCTACCAATATTAGTTTAAACTAGATTTATAAAAAAGAGACAAGCCCATGCAAATGTACACAAACTTGAAGTTAACAAGCCAAGCATATATATTAATGAGAACATAACAAGGTGCTTACAAAGTGTAGATGCAGATGTAGCAACCTCACCAAGTCCTCCTTGTCCAATCCCTTTCTCAAAAGATCCACAGTCAAAATGACAATACTTTCACTGATATCTCCTCCTTTTTAACCATGATAATGGCTTCTTCTATAGGCTTTGAGAATCTCAACGACCTTAGTTATTCTTGGGATAAGTTGAGGATATGATTCCATTAGGTGTGGGATTCCCCTTAGATCCAACCTTTAGCTTGGGGTTCGAGCCAAAATGACTCGGATGCTTCTTAGTTTTCCTTAGAGATAGGGGGGAGCTTTCCCCAAGAATCTCTTAACAGATCAGAGCTCCCTCAAAGTTGACCACAAAGCATTGCAATACTCTATGCTAAGAGGACAAGGAGCGCTAGTGCTCCCTCCAAGTGGGTAGGGGAGCGATGATCTTCAAAAATAGTTTTAGGATGATTATTCCTCAAGGTAAAATCTTGTAAACTTCGCCAAATGATATATTTTCCTCTTCTAACAAGTCTTAGAGAATGGCCCGAGTGTTCTTATTATATCATTTGTGATGCATCACATGGGAGACAAAAATATGACTTTTGTGACACTTGCGACATTTGTGAGTAAAGTGTGACACTTGTGACACTTACGACAATGACAATGAGACATTGTCGAAGTGAGTAATTTTGACGTGTAACAATAGGTGAGATGAATATTGAACTTATTATAGGAGAAAAATCAATCAAAAAATGACCGTACAAGTTAGCGTCTAAATATAGACTGATCATTCAAAAAGAGATTGAAGGAATGCTACAAGAAAACATTATTTATCCTATCAACAAGGAAGAATGGGAAATTCCCATGGTGGTGCAACCAAAGAAACATGATCCAAAGAATTAAGAATTTGTGTCGATTTCTGGGGACTCAATAAATAGATTGTGACATGTCCATTCCCTGCCCCTTTTGCCGATGAAATTATAAATGAGTTCACTGGTCACAAATTATATTCATTTACTGATGGGTTCTTAGGATATAACCAGGTTCCAATAGAAAAAGAAGATCTAAGTCTATACAAAGAAAACATTTGTGTCAGAATTTAGATATTTTTCCTACAAAGTAATTTCATTCGGACTGAATAATGCACCAGCAGTTTTTTTGATAATAGTGGTCAAAGAATTTCAAGAATATATATAGAAAACCATGGTTGTATACTTTGATGACTGGACTATATATAGTCTATTCAAAAATCACATACAATGGCTTCGACTTATGCTGGAACGTTGTAGACAGATTCAACTATCATTAAAGATCAGGAAATTCATATTTGCCACACCTATTGGAATCCTGAAAGGACATGTGGTATGTAAATATGGGGTAAAGGTCGACATGGAAAATATTAAGATTATACTTTATCTAAAACCACCCATGAATAAAAAACATATCAAAATTCTGCTAGGTCATACGGACTACTATAGCAAGTTTATATGCCACTATTCAGACATCACCTTACGAATGGATGAGATTTTACAAAAATGTTGAATTCAAATGGAGCCAATACTACCAAGAATCCTTCAAATTTTTAAAGAAGAAGTTGGTTAAGGAACCCATGCTCAAATTTCCAGACTGGTCGAGAAAATTCCATGTCCATGTCAATGCATCCAATGTAACTATCAGATCAGTTTTAGCTCAACCATACTATGACACAATGGATCACCCAAATGCGTATGCAAGTCAAAAATTGAATAAAGAAGAAATAAACTATTCAACTATGGAAAGGGAAGCCATATCAATGATTTTTTATCTACAAAAGTTCCATCACTATTTACTTGCAAATCCCTTTACATTTTTTATAGAACATCAAGCATTGAAATACTTGGTCAATAAACCAATTCATCAAGGAAGTATTTTTTGTTGGTTACTATTATTTCAGGAATTTGAGTTTGATGTAGTCATACGACTAGGGAAAAATAATGTTTGACCTGATCACCTTTCACAATTAGAAATAGGAGAAGATATGACAAGCAACGACAATGACCTTCCAAATGCACACTTATTTAGAATTGAAGCAACACCTAAATATTTAGAATATATTTCCAATTTCTTAGAAGAAGGAAAGGCCCTAGAGGACCTCCAAACAAACAAACAAAAAAAATTCTAGCCATGAAAGTTGCATCATTCACAATCATTAACATACACTTATACAAATTTGGAATGGATGATTTTTTAAGAATATGTGTGCCAGAACATGAACGAGAGGATATCATCAAAGAATCTCATGCACTAGTAGTCGAAGGACATTTTCATGCCAACATAACAACCATAAAGGTACTACAAGTAGGAATGTGGTGGACTACCTTGCATAAATACTGTTGGGATCAAGTAAAAATATGTGATTGTTGTTAGAGGATTGGATGACCTTTGTGGTAAAATGAAATGCCACTAAGTTCAATAAATTATAATCGATCTTTCAAAATCTGGGCTATCGACTTCGTTGGGCTATTCGCATAGAGGGAAAGAAGAATTGGTGCCAAGTACATCATTACTGCGGTCGAGTATGTGACCAAGTGGGAAGAAGTTGAGCGAGTCGAATATTTTACCAAAGAGGTAGAAACTAAATTCACCTATGAGAACATTATTACGATGTTTGGCTACCATTTGACACTAATCAGTGACCAGCGAACTCACTTTGTGAATGAAACAATTAAATTTCTATTGGAAAATTTTTAATAGACCATAGAAAAACGATGGCCTATGACACACAAGAAGATGGGACAGTCGGTACACAAGGGACTTACAAAAATTGATGACATAAATGAAGATGATTGGGATGATAAGATTCCTGCAATAATATAGATGCATATATCAAAATTCAAAAGATCGACTGGGAAGACTCCGTTCAATATAATCTACGACCAAGAAGTTTTTATCCCGTTAGAATTTTGTACTAATTACGACAGGGTTGAAACTGTAGAAAAATTTGATGAGAAAAAAAACATGAACGACTGACTATACCAACTAAACAAGCTAGAAGAAGAGAGGTTAATAGCGATCCATCACCAAGAGGTTAAGAAGCAACAAAAAAAAAGAACTTCATGATCATCACATAATGAAAAAGTATATAAAAGAGGGAGACTTAGTATTATTGTATGACGACCGCATAAAAGGAAAACCCAAAAAATTGGAAACAACATGGCTAGGGCCTTGTGTGGTGGAAGATATTTGACCAAATGGAGTGGTCCAACTTAGAACATTATTGGGGAAGCCATTTAAGAAAGTAATTAATGGTTCCCGATTAAAGAAGTATTAGGTATAAAATAGAATAACCCTATTGGAAAAATATAGCAGGGAGTTTCCAACATGATTTGACTAAACTGACTAATCATACTTGTAAGAAATAAACCTTTCTTAAAATTAATAAACAAAAAAATCAGTTAGACAAATTCATGTATGGAAAATTGAAAATGCAAAGTATTTAAAGAACAACCATAACACTAAAATAAATCAACAATAAAGTAAAATGGAGAGAGAAAGCAACCCTTGGTCAATCTCGAAACAAAGTAGCAGAAGATATTCTCAACGTTCCATGCTATTGAATGACTTAATAAAAGTACTCACAAGAAGAGAATGAAGTGAAAGGATCAGTCTAGGAGAAAGTGAGCATGGTTCAAGCGAGTGTATATCAGTCAAGCGAAGATCATATGATCACAAAACAAGAGAACATCAATCAAATTGGCATGAAAAAAGACAACACCATTCAAACTTATTCAAAATTAGAAAAATGAACAAACAAACAAACCATCACTGACAACGACTAAGTCAATCCAATAATAAATATGGTCCAAGAATTCCTATCAGTCAATTCATGTATCGACCATGTATCAACAAATGAGACCTTGTAGGTCAAACTCGGGAAAAATCCTGTTGAAGATGTGTTGATGTCAGCAAAATAAGCACCTTCAACCCATGACAAGAAAAGACGAATAACAATAATAATAGAATTAACAATGATCGACATAATAACAAAAAGTATGCTGCAACCACCTACATATTATATTTTCACATGCAACTTTCAAGAAGAAATCACCAGGATTATCGCATGAGGGATTTTGCACTAGCATATGTTCAACAACTATAGGGATATCCACATGCAAAAGGCACCATGCGCATTTAGGAACTAAAAAATTATTATAAACCATATCTGCTAATGTACCTCGAAGAAGTTGCACTCATAACAACATGATTCGAATCAACAAATACCTCCTTCCCCGTACTTCACAATCTGGGGAGATCGAGCCACGTGTGGGGAAATTCTGCTACCATTTCAGACTAGCTTCAATATCATGAACCTAAACTCTATATAACAAATCCAAGTAAGGAGAAAATTCACTCTACAGAAAGTTATTTACTAGAGAAGAAACTAGTGCTGGACAAAGTTAGCGGTTGACGACCCTTCTGGATGAGGTTCCCAGAATTTAGAAGTAGGTCAACCATCTTGGTCCATATGTGAGAAGATGAATTTTCCCTTCACATAAAGGAATGTGAGGATCCTCTAAGGTTTCTACAAACCATTGATGAAGGTATCAATATTCAGTGTTTCTTGTGCTGGATGCATAAAGAAATTTTGGAAAAAACTTTATAAGAAACAATCCAGTGCGAGAAGAAGTGA
Organism: Picea mariana; assembly: GCA_032191745.1. Lineage (NCBI taxonomy): Eukaryota > Viridiplantae > Streptophyta > Pinopsida > Pinales > Pinaceae > Picea > Picea mariana. Next base: position 77,592 of record JASDQU010101189.1, read on the forward strand.
CTAGGAAATTAAACCGTGGGTGATACCAAAATAGGGTATTAGGAAATAAAACATTTGTAATTATATCCAAGAAGCATTCTACTCATGGGAAAATTATATATTCAACCTAGTAAAACACATGAGCACCAGGAACACAAGACACAGTTGATTCAACTAGTAGTGAAGAGCCATGCACAACAACATATTCGACCATAGTACATTAAGTCGATCAATCATATAAATATTTTGTCTCCTCTTCTTACATGTTTCTCTTTCTCTCTTCATCTTATACTTCTCAATATTGTAATCAAAATATGGAAAAATTATTTTGTAAGACCCCCACTTGCTTGGGACAAGCAAGGAATTAAGGTGGGGGGAGATGTTGTAGAGGCTAGTTGACCCTATCGACTAGACCCGACAATCGAATTAGAAACTATCAGTCGACTGATGTATTTATAAGTATAAGTCAGTCAGAGTCTCTTTTAATCAATTGACCCAAGTGTTGGTGTGATTAATTGTCTAATCAACACATCAAATACATTCAATTGTCAACCCATGGTAAGTCTTTTTATTACAAGGTTATTGTGTAATGTTTATATAGACAAAGAATTCTCCTAACACTTTCTGAGAAATTAAATACACTAATCACACATTCTTTCCATAACTATTGTAAACATACCGAATCCTTATATGAAGTTAAGCTACAACCAAGTTAGATGCTTAAAGGAAATTCATTCAACTTTCTTTAACCAATTGCTAATCGCTTCACTATGCATGAAATCATAAACACACCACTGAAAATCAAGAGCACATATGACAACTCTCTTTCTTCTGTAAAGGAAACACACATTTGATGCATGTAATCAAAACACGCTTGACATAATTGAAATTGAATCCACTGCAAAAATTAAGTGAAAACTCACATAGACAGAATTGGAATACAACATTTACTGAAATCAAATTGAGAACACAAGCATACAAAATCGAAATGAACACTCACTGCAATAAAACATAACACTTGCTGGAATGAATTAAAGAAAACTCTCTCAAACATAGATGAACTCTTGTTTGAACAACCTAGAAATGCACTCGTACTAAATTGAAATAAACACAATAGTAACAAACCAACTGTGACAACTATAACTGGAATAATTCACTCACATCAAATATCTGTACCAGGAATTAAACTAAGAAATAGAATAGAAAGACAATTTAGTTATGCTAATATAACTAATAATACAAGAACAACAACCTTTCTAAAGAGGAGGGCCCTTCCTCCTTAGCAGGGGAAAAATAATACATAAAATACAACTTTAAGCGCTCATAAATTCATGCCGCAAATTTCCATATCTTTAATTTTCAATCAAGAGGTGTAGATACAATTGTTGTTACACATGAAGTCCGTCTACTATATTCTATTCTTCAAAACCCAATCTAACCTGGAGAAAGAATGCTCTCACCTTTTAAACTTTCCCTTTCCTCTTCTAATCTTAGAAATATTACAATTGTGAGTAGAATTGAGAATCTTTTGATTCTCAATTTGTTCAATGTCGTCTTAATTAAGGATATACAAAGGATACAAAAAATTATTGTAACCGATTACAACTTATTTAAATGATTTTTATAGAAATAGTCATCTGGACTGTCTTGTTATCTGGGTGAACATCCTATGTTCAAAACATACAATAGTTGTGACTTTAAGGTAATCCACATCATCAGATACATCAATCCTAATCATACAGGTCCACGAGTCAATGGTCTAGTCATCATCATGCGGTGATCCTTCGGTTGTAACAACATTCGATAAACCATATCTCAGAGTAGAAAAACTTAGGAGTAGCAACACCTTGAAGTAGCTACACCTTGGAGTAGAAACACTTCATATTAGCAACATTTGATCATTCTACAAGGTTCTTCAACAATCAATCAGTAGCTACTCAACAAAGACAACATCCTCCCCTGAATGCAAGAAAATGTCAAAGAATCAACACATCAAATGGCTTAAAATACCAGTTGAAAATGAAATTCTTGGACAATGATAGTTGTGGGGAAATGTGCGAATAGAAAGGAAAAAAGGTGTCATTCCCATGACTCAACAACTCCCCCCAACTCAAGTAGTTGCATTTCCTCATGCATCCCATCAATCTGAGTCCTCAATCTCCTCTTGTACATGCAGTGTAGTAAGGTTGTACGCCCCAACAATATCCTCCCTAACACTTCTATACCCATTACTCATCAGCACATCCATTCAATAATATTTCTCATTCTGATCCTGATACTGCTTCTTATATTTCCTTGTAGGGAGCCAAATAAGAGGGAATTTGTACCTGAGAGCAAGCCACTCGGACCCACACTTTGTCATGCATTCCATATACTTATTCACTCTTTCTAAGGCATGGATAAAGTTTGGGTATCAATATGGATCTCTTCTTCTCAACATCTCATCATATATTTCCCATCTCAACCAACTTCCATCCAGGGCATCATTCAACTGCATATTAATACATTTTGGGTAGATATCTAGAATAAGTAGCTGAAGCTCAATCCAAGTATAAAATCATTCATCTGCACTCAGAAATCGATTATGCACTTTGATTATGTTGGAAGTAGGGGTAGGTTCCCCCCTGACCCACAAAAACTTTTTTGCCTGAGTTGTTTGTATATCCTCATGGGTTGCCTTCCATTTTAACTAGTTACTAAAAAATGAAGTGAAGGCCCTCAACTTAATATCTCCAACAAAATGGGATAAATTGAATCTCCTTTCCCCAAACAAAACATATTCATGTAAGTAAAGCTCATAGAGAATGTGTTGGTATGCAAGGCTACTCTTATGGCCATTAATTGAAACAACAAGAATTTATCCTGTAGAAACATTGGATAGGAAGGAGATGGGTTTATGTAACTTACTAGTTCCTATACCAAGTTGCACACTGTCATTTTTGTGTCTTCCATGGTTTTGATTTGATCTTTCAGGGTTTTGACTTGATATTCTAACGCTTTCAACCTCTATCTCATGCCCTTCATATTCTATCTTCTATGCTCTTGGAATTCTAATTTCTCTAAAATCCCGAATAAATTTTATGTGTTATTGAGTATAAATCACCCCTTCTTGAAGTGATGTGTCTAGATGTTTCAAAATATGAAATTCGAGAATTAATATGTCAACATTGGGGCATGTAATTATGCTCTTTCCCTTTTCAAATTGGGTATCTTCATCCGCAAACATTGTTGGTTCTTGTGTAGCAGTAGCCTCTATGATATGACTTCCCATATTCCCCCGAGAAGTTTCAATTGTTTCTTCATTTTCCCGAGTTGCAACACCTACATTGGCTACAAGGAAAGGATCTTTCATTACTTTATCCAATGTTTTTAGTTATTGTGTAGCAGCAACATCTTGGATGGGTTCCTCTTGGTCAGTTTGGGTAGCTTCAACACCCCCTTCGTCTTCCCCAATACATTATGTTTGTGTGCCAATAGAATTAAAATTAGCTGGAGGTACCTCACTTGATTTGCACCTCGATTAACTAAATATTTCTCCACAAGATTAACATAGTTGTGCGTTGCACTTGTCCATCCCTGTTATCAAAGTTTCAATATCACCTTTCTTTTCTAAAAATTGTGCAACTTTAGCGAGGGTTCCCAAATCTGGAGAAGTTTCACCTTCTTGAAAATTTTCTTTTAGAAACCTGAGTTTTTTTTAAAGATTGGAGTTTTCTTCCTTCAATTGATTTACTCTCTCACACAGGAACAGAGCCTTACCTTGCTTAGAATTGTTGCTTCTTTTTCTTTTGTTTGTTTCCTTCCAGTAGGATATTCCTCAATAGTTTCTTGTGGTCACTCAACATCAATTTCAGGTTGAGCTAGTGTTTCTATTGAAGAGGACATGGTTCTTCTTGCTTTTGTTTGGCCCTTGTTTGTAATAATTCATTCTTCAACATGTTCTTGTGGGCACTATGTTGAGATTATGCACCTTGGGAAGTGTTCCCATGTGTTTGTGAGATCCTAAACACATGTGGGAAGTAGTATGTACTTTGTGCCTTGTACTTTATGTCTAATTTCTCTTTGACTTAGGAGGTTTAAGTCAAAAGTGAAATTTGGTCATTTTAGCCTAAATGACTATTAATTCACTTTGTGGGTGAACTAGGAGACATAAAGTGAACTTAGGGAACATAACCCAAAGTGATTTTGAGAGTGATATTATTATGGGATGATCTCAATTATTGATTCGTCCTGAGATAGGATGATCTCAATCATCCATTCTTTAGGTTTCCTTATGGAGGTTCAAGAGGGGCGCAAAGGGAAAAGGAGAGCTCTTTCACTCATTTGTTTACTTGGAGAGTTTGAGATAGAGCATGAGGATGAGGTTGGAGGCTAGAGTTGAGTAAATATTGGGCACTTTTATCCATGGAGGTAGCCAACAAACTTAGTTCCTCATTTATTTAGTGGAGTGGTTCTTGCTTGGAGGAGGGAACACTTGGTGAGGAGGGAGCATCATTAATAGAGAGGAATTTTAAAGCACAGTTTCTAGTGAGGTCTATTTCAGTAGGAAGATACATCTCAATATCAGAGTACTGTGGGAGGGTTTCTCCATTAGAGCTTCCAGTTGGCAGAGAGCTTCAGTTCAGTGGTCTAGACAACATTTTTGGAGGGCACACCTTCCTAGGGTGCACCTTCCTTCAGTTGGGATTGTATTATAGCTTGGATCAAGATGTTATTGTATCAGGTTCTTCTATTTATTTTAGTTGTTGTATTCCACCTTATATTCTCCACATATATACACTCATATTCCAAACT
>JASDQU010101189.1:82510-110034 GCA_032191745.1 Picea mariana
GATGTTGACCAAAAATACCTATGTTGATTTTCATGTATGTTAGAGTTTAGAACTACAATATTTTCAACAATAAATATCTCTAGGTGTGTTACATATATTTTGGTATTCATGTGCTAACCTCTTGGTGACAAAAACTACATGCTAGAGCACCTAAATGGCCTATGTAACCGTAACAAATCAACAAAGATGTTCCTCAATTGTTTGTTGTTATATAAAAAAAAAAAACCCTTGTTTGACAGTTGAGACTTAGAGCCAACTTGAGGTCAAAGGCAGAACTAGTTGGCAGCTTGATAGGACCTGGAAAATATTCACACTCAACATTAATTTCGAGTTGAACTAGTGTTGTTGCCGAAGAAATCCTCACTCATCTTGGCTTCAATTTTTCCTTCGTTACAAGAGCTTTTTATTCAACATGTTCTTGTGGGCACTCAATCCTAATCAACATTTCATATGCTTGGGTGTCTTACTTAATCACCTGAGGTGTTCTTCTTTTCATTTTCCTCTGCTGAAAGTGTTATTCTATGACTGGGCATGGTTTTTATGCTTCAACACAAGGGTCTTCTTCTATAATTTCCACTTCGTCACTAGATGGTTCTGGCGAGACATGATTCTCAGTGGGGGGATTATCTTGAATTTATTTCCCATCAACATATTTTTCCTCGCCATGGTCTTCTTGGTCAATTTCTGTATCTCGTGCACTTAGATATTTTTCTGTATCACCCCCTTCGTTCTCTATGTCAGCTTCTTTATCTTCCTGCTCTATTTATGTGTCGCCTCCTTCATTCTCTATGTCATTTGTTTTATCTTCCTACCTTTTTTATATCCTAATGGATTCCTCTACTCCCATGTTCATATCATTGTAAATTCTCTCCACTTCCCCTTCTTCTTGGTTCTTGGACTTTCTATCCCCAGGAATGCTATTTTTATCGATGAATTCAAGCTCAGGGTTAGCTAGCATTTCTAATTCCTCTTCTTTTTTCACTTTCTCTATTTCCTCTCTTCCTTCTATTTCCAGACCTTGTGTTTCCATGTGACCAATGAAATCATGGCATGTAGCATTCATTTGCCTCAATGCATGGATAAAAAATAACTTAATTAAACCATGATTTATAATGCATGTCTGAGGGTGCTTGGAATGATGAAAATAGCCTACCATAGATTTCAGGGATTCTAACAGAAAGTATGGAATATTGAGAAGCTGGTCGTGACGGAGGTGGGACAATAACATAAAATGGTAGTTATAAACGACTATAAATATACCTTCACATGTAATGTATCATTGGATGAAATATTCTATGTCTTTCCAAGGGAAAGGGAGAGAGATTCTATTGACATCCTTACCCTTGTTTATGACTTGTTCTTCTCCTCTCAAGAAATTCATTCTGGTTGTTGGGATAAAAACCTTCTTGCTGAACCAAATTACTCCAATCCTTGTTAGTCCTATTATTTCTACAACTGTTCCCTCTATGACCTCAATATGCAATCCACAGACTGATGAACTTGTTCCATCCAAGTTTTGGGAGAATTCTAAGGAGGCATCATTTTCAAATCCCTATAATCTCTCAAAAAAGGTCACCCACCCTGCGTTTTCAAAGATTTGGTAGGCCTCTGGATATTTGTGGAGTAGTCCAACTAATTCAGGTTCATGGAAAACAAACGAACCTCCCATTGTAGAAAATTAGGTGATGCAGAGTGGACTTCAATGAGGTGAGTTATATTTTTGTACATGCAGTTGAATGTTGGGAATAGATTTCCAAATTAGGGAAATCTAGGATATGAAAATTTACACCAGATTTAGTAATGTTGGAGTACAATGGAGGTGTTATGTTATTTATGGTGGTCAACATAGAATTATGTGTCTTGTCGTGACGTGACCCCCCTAACTAAAGGTGGAATCTGTCCTCAGCTAACATGGCAGGGCTTGGTAGTACAGGTGTAATGACATGTTGAGCTTTAAAATTATGCGAGAAAACAGGAGAAATACCTACCTGTGGGGGACACTTACCATGTGTCCCAGACAAAAAATTAGTGGAATTCACGACCTATCACAAAATATGACACATGATCTATTGTGAGTGTACTTTCTAAGGTACAAATATAAGAATATCGTACACGAGTTTAAGTACGAGATCTAGGAGTTGCAAAAGAATGTCTCATCATTGAGTTAAAGAAAATAAGTGGCAACATGGCAATCATGAGGTTGGATCAATAAGTTTCAATGGGTAATAATTATGGTGTGTACAAAAAAAGGTGAATAGGACAAGTGTCATCCCAATATGGGTTATGTAGCGCAAGTTGCAACAAGCAGTGGTGAGTCACAACAACACGGAAATGAGTTACAATAAAGTGGCATTGAGTTGTAGCAGGGTGGAAACGAGTTGCAGGAAAATAAGAACAAGTTGCAACAAGGCATATTTCCATCATAGGACGAGTTGCAACAAAATTACAACAAGTTGTAGCAAGATGTAAACGAGTTGCAACAAGGAAATAATGAGTTGCAGCGAGGTGACAGTGAGTTGAAGCAAGGCAACGATGAGTTGCAGCAAGGAGACAATGAGTTAAAACACGATGAAAATGAGTTGCAACAAGGCGACAATGAGTTGCAGTAAGGAAGATTTCCAACAAAATGAGTTGCAACAAAACAAATGGATAAAATTAATTGTACTTCAAGTGCCTTGGACTGATATCATTGGTCTATAACAATAGGATCCTGCAAAGACTTTGGTGTGTTAGAAGAAAATGTCTCCCCTCTTTTTCTCTTTTTTTTTCATTTATTTATTTATTTATTTTTATTATTTTGATGGCGTTGTAACATGATGTTCAGCTTTGATGATTTTTAACCCTAGATATGAGCTAACATGAGAAACAAACGATTATTTGGAAAGTGGTTCATGATATAGTCGGATTCAATGTCTATTGGCCAATAAAGATATTTGTGAGTAGTCTATGGTTATAAGTATAACAATCCCATTATCAAAAAATGCATCTACTTCATAGGGACCCAACCATATAATGCACAATTTCGTTTTGATATCTTTAAACCTGGAATCTTATAATAGTTCCCAATCACCCTTTCAAAATTCCTTCTTCTTCATACTCTTAGCATTCCACTTGGCATGTTGTTGCTAGATTAAATCGGTCTGATGTATGACAAACAAGCAAGTTTCATCTAATTCATTGAGTTGATCTAAATGGTGTTTCTGAGATGTAGTTAGATACATATTTACTTCTAAAGTTGTTCTCAATGTTTTGATCTGGAATTCAATGGGAAAGACAGGGCTTTTACCATAAACAATTTCAAATGGGGAAAATCTTGTGGTATTTCACCATGTCATCTTGTAGGCCCAAAGGGATTCTGATAAACGTTCAGACCAATCACGATGATGACTTGCCACATTTTTCGTGAGTATTCCTACAATGATCTTATTTGTGATTTCCACTTGACCGTTTGCTTGTGGATGGTACGGTGAGGTGACCCTGTGGCGAATACTCTACTTCTTGGTAAGTTATGTAATCAAATGGGAAGTAAAGTGAGGTCCTCCATATGTTACTATCGCCTTTGGCATTCCAAAATGAAAAAATATATTTTCAAACAAGAACTATGCAACCAATTTCTCTATGGAATTGGTTAGTGCCTTAGCCTCTACCCATTTGGTGACATAATCTATGCATACCAAAATGTAGAATTTATGATGATATGGGGGTTGATAGGCCCCATGAAGTTGAGATCCCACTTCTTGAAGGGTTTAATCACCAATTGGGTTTGTAGTGGCACTTCATCTGATTGAGTGGGTTGGCCCATTTGTTGGTAGGAATCACATGTTTGTACATACTTCATATCATTTTGGAAAAGGGTAAGCCAATAATACCCCATACAGAGTGATTTGTTCCCTATTATCTTATCAACAAAATGTCCACAACAAGGCTCATTATGGTAGGCCTTAAATATGTCATGAATCTCATCTTCTTTGATACAATGTCGAATATCTAGATCAATGCCTATGTAAAAGAGACAACCATCTATCTAGGAAAACCAAGCACTCTGCTGAATAATGTTTTTCCTCTTCCTAGGAGAGAGGTGGTGTGGCATTTTTCCTACAGAAAGATAATTATAAATATCTACATACCACGGTGAGTGAGTAGATACCACAAATAAGTATTCATCATAAAAAGAGTTACCAACGTGAGTATCATCATTGTTATTGGTAATCCTAGACAACAAATATGCTACAACATTGTCGTTTCTAGTCTTATCCAAAATAATGATGTCAAATCCTTGTAGTAACATTAACCACCTAGTAAATCGGGCATTTGTAACAAGTTTTTCCATCAAATATCTAATTGTTGAATGATCTGTATGGAAAAATACTTGGTAACCTATGATATAGTGCCAAAATTTGTTGCTAGCATGTATAACAACAAGGAATTATTTTTTTGTTGCCGTATAATTCAACTCTGTAGGTGTTAGGTTCTTGTTGGTATAACAAATGGCGTATGGGTTCTATTCTTCCCACTATCCAAGTACAAAACCAATAGCTGTGTTAGAGGCATCCGAAGAAATGTGAAATGGAAAATTCCAATTAGGGCTTCATAATATGGGTGCTTCAACTAAGTGGTTTTTTAAATATGTAATAGCAGTTTCACATTTATTAGTCCATAAAACATTTACATTCTTTGAAAGCAATGTGAATAAAGGAGATGCTATTCTTGAATAATTTTCAATAAATCGACGATAGTAGCTGGTTTTTCCTAACAAGCTGCACACCTCCTTTTTTGATTTCGGAGTAGGGATCCTTAAAATTACCTTAATTTTTGTTGGATCCACCTGTATACCTACAAAAGAAATATAGTGTCCAAGTACAATTGCCTCATCCATCATCATATGACATTTTTCATTACTTAAGGCAAGGTGAGTTTGTATACAACGTTTTAGTACATTTTCAAGTTTTTCCAGAGCCATGTCGAAAGTATCACCATATGGTGTGAAATCATCCATATAAATATCAAGAGTCATTAACCAAATATGAAAATATTCCCAATATGGCTCGCTGAAAGGTGGTCATTTCATTGCAAAGGCCAAATGGGAGTACTCGGTAAGCAAATGTGCCCCACGGACAGGTAAATGTAGTTTTATCCTAGTCTTCAGGAGTAATCATGATTTGGTTGTATCCACTAAAACCGTCAAGAAATGAAAAAAACATCTTGCCAGTCAGGGCATCAAGGACTTGGTCAATAAATGGTAACAAAATATGGTCTTTCTGTGTGGATTTATTTAATTCTCTGTAATCAACAAAAAATTTCCATTCTCCATTTTTATTAGGTACAATGACTAGCAAGGAAACCCATTGACTATCTGATATTGGATAGACAAAATTATCCTTCAATAGTTTTTGGAGTTCTTCTTTTACGATCTCTTTCATGGCTGGGTTCATCTTGCATTGGGGTTGGTGAATATGCAGTCTTCTTTTATGTTGATATGATGAGTACAAAGATCAGGGTAAATTCCCTTCATGTCTGTGTAATACCAAGAAAAGGCTTCCTTATGTTCCCTTAGCAGTTGAATCAATTGTTGTTTCTGCAGGGTTGATAAATTTGGACTGATATTTAAGGTTTTTTTGGGCTCAAATAAGGATCATTTTTAAATAAGGATCGTCATCAATGGTTTGTTTATTAGGTTCTCTCATTATGAAATCTAAAAGTTGGGTCCCTGGCTGGTTGACTGATGTGGGGTTACTGATAAAACTATTGATAGTATCATCCTTTGTTTCATCCTTGAAACAAAGGGCCTTATCAAGCATGAGAATTCGCTATTCACTTTTTTCTTCTGGCTCGAGTTCAGCCCATATAGGGATGTCATGATCTGCACTTGGTTTGGTAGGGGGATACAGAGTAAGATTTTTTGTAGTTTTTCCATCATAAATTGTCATAGCTTGTGTCTTAGAGTTGATAAATGTGTCATTCATGGATAACCAAGGTATTCCTAGGATCATGTGGTGTCCTTCTAAATGAGTTTTTGGTTTAAGCACTAAGAATTCTGTTGGATATTCCCAGGATTTCATAGATAAGACAATATCTTCCAACCCCCTTTTCAATCAAATTTTGGATTGATTAGCCAGCTCCATCATAGTGGGGGTAGGTATTGTGTCGTTAAGTCCCAACATTTCGGTTGTTTCCTTAGTTATGATATTTATTGCAGCTCCTAGATTGATAAGCATATTTGGAATATTCATTCGATCAATCTGGACGGTTACTATGGGGTTCCCAGGGTCATCTATTTTAGCAGGAATGATTTTTCCTGGCATTAGTTCTGATAGTTTTCCCAATACTTGAACTGTGGGGGATATCTAGGATTCCTACTAGGATTTTTGATGCATAATTCCCTCATTGTTTTGGTGTAAATTAGAACATCTTTGATAGCTTGCAGCAGAGGATTTTTGACACATAGGTTTTTCAGTTCTCCAAGGAAGTCGAACTCAGGTTGGGGAGTACATTTGGGCACAACTAACCTTTATAGATATGGTGGAATTTTAGTAGAGGTGGTAGACTGAGTTTTATATTGTTTACTGGGAGTTACATCAAAGGTAGAAATATCATTTCGATTTTCAACTTGTTTTCTGAAATTTCTGTGTGTTTCTGGTGTTCTTCAGACGGGCTGCAAGGTGGCATTATTTCACTCTGTGAGTCTATTTCATCATGTTCTATAATTATAGGTGATGGTTGTTGATTTATTATCCTTCCTAACCTAAGTTTTACTTCATTTCATTGAACGGGGGTGATGCAGTATGTGGGGAAGATAGATGCTTCAAATTGATGGATCGTTTTATTATCTAGACTTAGGTTAGATTGAAAATGTAACTGGGGTCATAGTGGAGGGTTACTTGGTATAATATTGGGTGGCAGGGGTACTGGTTGTTTTTGTACAGAAAAATATGGTTATTATACAAATGATTGAGACTTGACTGGGAATTTCCCTCCATGGAAAGGAGATTTTCCCCATCCTTGAGACCATTGAACTGTTTTATTTGGATATGGAACCCAAGGCGTGTGATACTAATTTTGTGGGGGAAATGGCCATGGGTTTGAGGGATATTGGATTTTATATGGAATATAAGTATTGTACATATGATTCGAATTATTGAAAGAGGGGAATGGGTCTTGATGCATACCTGGTATATGAGCTTGCCATGGTTTCTTGGAGATGAAATATGTTTGTGCTATGTCTTCATTTGAGCCCTTAAATACTACTTTAAATAATAGCAATGGTGGACAAAGTTTTTTTTGGTGGTCTAGTTCATAGATACCGCATGTTTACAAAATTTCAAGTGGGCATTCCCTACGAGGATGTTTGTCCTTACATTTAGGAAAAACTACTACCAATTACTTCTATTATTTAGCCTGTTTTTGATTTACCTGCATAACATCCAACTATGTATTCAAAGAGCTAAGAATATCGGTTTTAAAATTCTCAAATAAATTACCAATCTCTGCTCTTGTTACTCCATCGTTGGTGGGTTTCTATATCCTTGTAGTAGTATCTCGTGTTTGGTCTCTACTCCTTGATGATCCTCTCAAACCCCTTAGGCATAAATAAATAATGTCCTCGAGTGGTTCCTTTGATATATATCCCTTCCCCATTAAGTTCAACATATCCAGGAAATCATCCATCATGCCTCGAATCATAATTGTTTTCAAAATATCCTTATCCAAATTATTATATTTAGATCTCTGCAAATTATATTTGAGGCATTCCACATAATCCTCTAGGCTTTCTTCCTCCTTCTAAGACATCTTGAAAATTTCTTCCCTCTGCTCCCTTGTTCTGCAATAATCTTAATACTTCGTTAGGAATGTCTGTTTCATATTGTCCCAGGAGGTTATAGAGTCAACTCCAAGGCCCATGAACCATATTAACACTGACCTGTTTAGGGTAGTTGGAAATATTTTGAGTTTTTGAGCATCCATAGTATAATAGTAGCTTCAACACATAAAATCAAATTTGAATAGGAAGGTGTCTAGGTCTTCACTTATTTGATTGTTAAAATTTGGAAGTGTAGATAGAGGTATATTCTTCATTGGGGCTAGTCCTGGAATCTTCCCAATAGGGAAATCAAAGGTCGAGACTGTGTCATTTCCATTTTCATTTTCCATGTGTCTTTTCCATAAAGTACGAATCTTCTAACAATTAGGTCTGGGGATATCTTATGTTTTTGGGATATTCTCCGATGATTTCTCGAGGTTTCCAACAACACTCCCCTGATAAAAAATAAGATTATCAGTGGGATCAAAAATAGGTTGGCCAATTTTTGACATGTTATTAGGTTGATCGAATTCCATCCTGGAATCTCAATATTCCTGATTTTCATTGTTGGAAGTCCCCATGCCTTCTGTCAAATCTTGATATTTGGCCTCTACTGCTGTTGTTAATGGATCTCCCCGAAAAGAGGACTGAGAATCCATCCTTTTTCATGTTTTAGGTTTCTGATGTACCCCTCTTGAAGTGGATGACTCCACTTTGTTTATTAGATAGTTAATATATGTTACCCATCCTTGATAGAGATTTCTTTTCCCACCAAGGCCCTTTCTTCTTCCTGTATTTTTCGGGGCCGACCATTCTTCTCCTATTTTATTCATGCATCATAGATCTCACAATTCATCAAGATGGTGTTAGGTATTATTCTTTCACCATTAATAACCTCCTTGACAACAACATCAAAAATGTTGGTGTCATGAATTTTCTAGTTAATACATCTAATACATTCAATTGTCAACACGGGGTAAGTCTTTTTATTACAAGGTTATTGTGCAATGTTTATGCAAACAAATAATTCTCCTAAAAATTGATGACAAATGAAATACACTAATCACACATTCTCTGCAGAACTAATGTAAACATACCAAATCCTTATATCAATTTAAGCTACAACCAAGTAATATTCTTAAAGGAAATTCAATCAACCTTCTTTAACCAATTTCTAATAGCTTCACTACTCATGAAATCATAAACACACTACTGAAAATAAAGAGAACATATGACAACTATCTTTCTTCTATAAAGGAAACACACCTTTGCTGCATGTAATCAAAACACACTTGATAGAATTGAAATTGAAACCACTGCAACAATTAATTGAAAACTCACAGAGACAGAATTGGAATACAACATTTACTGGAATCAAATTGAGAACAAAAGCATACATAATCAAAATGAACACTTATTGAGATAAAACAAAACACTTGATGGAATGAATTAAAGCACACTCTCTCAAACACAAATGAACTCTTGTTTGAACAACCCAGAAATGCACTCATACTGAATTGAAATAAATACACTAGTAACAAACCAATTGTGACAACTATAACTGGAATAATTCACTCACATCAAATATCTATGCTAGGAATTAAACTAAGAAATATAATAACAAGACAATATAGTTATGCTAATCTAACTAATAATATAAGAACAACGACCTTGCTAAACAGAAGGGACCTTCCTCCTTAGTAGGGGAAATGTTAGGATATTTAGACACTTAGGAGTTAGTTAATATCTACTTGGTATAATGTGTCGTTAGGTAAAAGTGTGTTTCTTTAGTATGCATTAGTATGTATTTGTAGTTAGAAAATCCAATGGTCATGATATGTTCCCGACATAGAGTGATCTAATGGTTCATATTCTCCTCGATATTAATGGACATTGATCCGTGGATTAACACCCGATTGGTCCAAGATCTCTATTTAAAGAACATGGAGGGTCATTTTTCAATGATCGATTGTGAGAAAATCTCTTGTAAAATATCTCTGTAATCTTTTTCTTTTGCATTAATAAACTGGTCCAAGTGGCCATGTTGGTTGGGGCCATGGATGTTTCCTCATAGGGGTTTTACGACCTCAAAACATCGTTGTATTGATCTTTGATCTGGTTGTTTGAATGGTTACTAAAGGTGTTCATCCTCGTTGGAATACATGTGTTGTCTAACATGGTATCAGAGCCTGTTTGAAGACCCACATGTGTTGTAGATCAAGATCATGAAGCTGAGTTGTCTCATCTCCATTTTCTTCCATTTTTGTACATTTCTGGGATGAGAGGACTATTCCATTGCATATGTATTGCTTGGTTAAGTTAGGAACACTTTTTTTTTCACTCTAAAAGGTTTTCATTTTCCCAATATACGACCATTTCAGTCAGATCCATAGGTATAAAGCCTTAATACGCCATTTTTAAATTTTTGCAGAGTATTATTTTGGTTTTATTTTGGTTCTATATTATTTGTTTCTAGGTTTCTACTCTTTTAGATATGTGTATTCTCTTTTCCTCACTCACTGTGTGATCTCGACAAATTAGAAACAGATAAGAAAAGGTGCATTTTCTAGGTAAGCTAACCGAGATCTAACCCTTTTTGTCATCAAGAAGCGACATTTTTTTTATTCTGTGAAAATATTTTTCGTTTAGCATGATCTCCAAGGTCGTCTTCAACAACAATGACAAATTTCAGTTAGATCCGAAGGTATAAAGCCTGAATACGCCATTTTTAAATTTTTGCAGAGTATTATTTTGGTTTTATATTATTTGTTTCTAGGGTTATACTCTTTTAGATCTGCATATGCTCTTTTCCCTATGCCCTATGTGATCTCAAAAAATCATAAAGAATAGAAAAAGGTGCATTTTCCAGGTAAGCTAACTGAGATCTAACCCTTGTTGACATCGAGAAGCGATTTTTTTTTCTTGTGTGATTTTTTTTTTTTTAGCACGCTCTCCAAGGCCATCAACAACAACAACACCAAAAACAACCCAAATCCTCTTGATAAACAATACAATATGTTTTTCTAGCCCATTCTGTTAAAATTTACCTTATTAAGTAAGAGGTCTTGAGTTCAAGTCTATCTTTTTATTACTTTTTTTGAAAAAGTTCATGCTCAATTGTAAAGTGTATTTCACTTCAAGTGTATTTTATTTTAGTGTTATTTATTTTTCATGGGACTTTTATTTCATAAAGTAAATTCATTGTAAAAGTGATCCCCACTTATTTTTATAAAAGTGGGTCACTTCATAAAGCAACTTACACCACCACGTGGTCCTTTGGTTACCATTTATGCCTTTTTAAGAAGGGCATAACTTTCACATCCAAAGTCCATTTTTAGTGTCTCTTTTTTTAAAACCACCTAATTTTTTGAGATCTTTCCATCCAGATCATCAATTTTAGTTTTTTTTTTTGTTTTTTAATTTGTGCGGGACCTGCTGGCTATGCGATTAACCTGTGGCTTGAGAAACCGCGACTCAGGGGCATCTAAGCCGTCAAAATCACCCGGGGAGNCACCCGGGGATCGCACCCGGCCTGAGCCACACCAACCCTTAACATGGTTGGATTTTTTGTCCCCGTAGGTTTCGAACCGGTGACTTTAACATCACGGAGTGGCTTAACAACACACTCCGTCACCGACTATCCTACACCTCGGGGACATCAATTTTATTTTTTAAATCCATAATATATACATATTTAATATGGATTCTTATAGTAATATTTTTCTTACCAACACCAACTACTTCCAATGGAAATCTCATATGCAGGATTTAATAAGAAGTAAAGGATTGTACCTGATTACCTTGGGAAAGGAAAAAGAACCCACTTATGATGATAAGAAAATAAAATGGGGTAATAGGAGTGACGAAGCACATGGACAAATCATAATGTCCATCTCTCATTATTTAAGGTTCCACCTTAAAGAAATTGATGACCCCGATGAAGCTTGGGAAAATATTGAATCTTTGTTTGGTAAACTCAATATTATTCGAGCACAACAATTAGAAAATCAGGTACTAAATTTAAGTCCAAGTTATTTTTCTTGCATTGGCGACTATCTATCTAAGTTTAAAACACTTAGAATTTTATGTGAAGAATGTGAGATAAATATGGAGGAAGAGCATTGCATATATATTATTATTTTTAATCTAGTTAGTGCATATTATGTGTTTGTATCTACCTTTTATGTCATGAGAGAGGTTATAGGGAAAGCTTATCAAAAACCCACTCTTGAGTCCTTTTGTGCTGCTTTGATTAGAGAGGAAGATGAGCTTGTACAACTTGGATGGACAAACACTGCAGGCACCTCCAACAAAGCCTTAGTTTCCCAGCAAGAAGATAAACCCAAGAATCCCAAGAAGAAACATAATCTCTACAACAACAAGCAACATAAGGGTCCCAAACCCACTTATACAAATTTATCTCCTAATGGTGACAAAGGAGAAAAATATAAAAATAAGAAGACTGACATACATTGCAACTTTTGCGATAAATATGGTCATGATGAGTTCAAGAAGATGACAACTTTAGAAGCAACAATGAAGAAGCACAACATTAGTATAGATTCTACTACTTCTTCTTCTTCTCACGGACATGCACTTTCTGCTTCTAGTTTATCCTTCAATACAACTTCTACTTCTTCTTCTGATGAGTGGCTTATTGATTTTGGAGCATCTTATCATATGGCTAAGTATAAAGACATATGTTATTCTATAAATGAATGTAACACCAAGAAAATATTTGTTGGTGATGATAGATCTCTTAGTGTTGTGGGATCTGGAATAGTTCAAGTAGATAATGGTCATTTCAATGATGTATTATGTGTTCCAAGTCTTTCTTACAACCTTCTATCAGTATATCAAATCACTCATTCATGTAAAGGTAAAACCATAGATTTTTCACCTCACAAGGTTGTAATCAAGTATCTAAAAGATCCTAAGCATGTTCTTGCAACTAGAATTGCTGATGACATTACCAGGTTGTACAAGTTTGAAAACTTTGGGTCATCATATTTTTCATCAGTTTTTGTTTCTCATAGCAATGAATTGAGAAAACTTTGGCATGAGTGGTTTGGTCATATAAATTGTCAATCATTGCAACAACTATGTAATCAACAAATGGTGACTAGTCTTCCTCTTGTTTCATGCAGATATGGTTTTTATTCCGGTTGTGTTCTTGACAAACGTGCCTCTTGGCACGTTTTGGGCCCTTTGCAGCTTGTTCACAGTGATTTGTGTGGTCTACTTTCTACTCCTTCTTTTTCTGGGTGCAAGTATTTCTTAACTTTCATTGATGACTTTTCTAGACGTACTTCGGTTTACTTCTTAAAACTTAAGAGAAAAGTTTTTGACAAGTTTTTGGCCTACAAGGCCCCCGTAGAAAAGTAATATGGACATCAAATTCAAAGGTTAAGAACAAATAATGGAGGAAAATTTGTGAGCAATAATTTTACAAGTTACTGCACTACACAGGGCATCCAAATGAAACACATTGTTCCATATACACCACAACAAAATGGTGTTGCTAAGAGAAAGATCCACACATTAAAAGAAATGGCTAATTGTATGATCCATTCTAAGGGATTAAATCTAAAGTATTGGGCGGAAGCCATCAACTGTGCAAATTACATAGTAAATAACACTCCCATAAAGGCTCTTATAATTATAACATTGGAAGAATCTTGGATTAAAATTAAACCAGATGTAAGTCCCTTCTGTGTATTTGGAAGTTTAGCATGGGTTCACATTCTTGATGAGACAAGGAAAACATTGCAGCCTAAAAGTGAGAAGTGTATATTTGTTGTTATGCTAAAGATGTCAAAGGTTATAGACTTCTTCAACCACATTGTAATGAAATTATTTTTATAAGAGATGTTAAATTTGATGAAAATCTCTTGTCCTACGAGCCTAATTCGACGATTGTTCCTTCTTCGGCCTGCGAGCCATCTACGATGTTTTTGCCTTCTTCTGTCCCTATTCTAGTTTCTTATTCAGATGATGACAATGAGGATGAAAATCCACCTCCGCCTACTCACCTTCCTCCATATGAGTCCTTTGAACTTGAGCCAACACTAGCTCATCCGCTTCATAGTTGGTTCCGTTCAACATGAGAAGCAGTTGGTGATATTCTCGATGATCCTTTAGATTAGCATCAGACATGTTCACATTTCCAATGAGCCTCTTCTCTTTTGTCTCAAGTTTCAGAGACTCATGATCCAGAGAAATTTGCAGAAGCTTCAGGTCATCGAGATTGGAATACAACAATGAATGAAAAGTATCATTCTTTAATGGAAAACAATACTTGAGATATTGTACCTCTTCCAAAAGAAAGAAAACTTGTCAAATGGAAATGGGTATACAGAACTAAGTATGCATTAGATGGAAGCGTTGACAAACACAAGGCTCGATTATTTTCCAAAGGAATTTCCCAAGTTGAAGGAATTGAATATAATGAAAAAAATTCCCCTGTAGCCAAAATGAATTCCATCCGCCTTGTTCTTTCCCTTATTGCATCACATAAATGGGAGGTCCATCATATGGATGTTAAATCCTCCTTATTGCATGGATATTTGAAATAAGAAATCTACATGGAATAACCTATTGGATATGTCCATAATGACTCTAGCCTTGTTTTTTTCCTTAATAAATCTGTTTATGGTCTTAAGGAAGCTTCCCGAGCTTGGTATGCCAAAATGGACATCTTTCGTATTGGCAATGGATTCACTAGATGCCATTCTGATCCTAATGTATATGTACCAAGAAATTAGAAATCCATCTCATCATCCTTTTCCTTTATGGTAATGACCTTATGCTTGTTGGTAATGACTCAAAACTTTTAAACCATGTGAAAAACAACCTTAAGAAGAAATTTGAAATGACAGACTTAGGATATTTGCACTATTTCCTTGGCCTCCAAGTTTTGCAAACCAATGAATGAATTTTTATTTCCCAGTCTAAGTATTATTGTGACCTTCGTCATCGCTTTCACATGGATGATTGTAAACCATTCCCTTCTCCCTTCCAGTCTGGAGTCAAGATTACTACCAATTGTACTTCTTTAGAAGTTGATGCCACCCTATACTGTCAGTTAGTTGGTAGCCTCCTATACTTGACTCATACCCATCCTCATTTTCCTTTTCTATTGGTATTGTTTCCCAATATATGAAAACACCCAATGAAAGCTATTGGAAAGAATATAAAATGATACTTCTCTATGTATGTGGTACATTTCAGTTCAGGATGCATTATAGTTCAGGGGGACTCCTTTATTCATTGGTTTCACTGATTCAGATTGGACCTGTGACCCTGATGATCGAAAGTATATTGTAGTTTATGTTTTCATCCTTGGTTCATGACCTATCACTTGGGCCTGTAAGAAGCAACATGCTATTGCACTTTCTTCAGTAGACACACAGTACCGAGCAGTGGTAAATGCAATTTAGGAAGCCTTATAGCTTTGACAGATTTTTTTAGAGTTTGGATTCCATCAACAACATCCAGAAAACCTTTGGTGTGACAATACGAGTGCCATCAAGCTTGCCAAAGACCCAATTCAACATCAGTGCATCAAACACATCGAGCTACACATGCATCAAAAAGCTCATTCATGATAAATTTATTGAAGTGCTCTTTTTCCCTATAGAATATCAAGTTGTAGACATTTTCACAAAGTATCTTACAAAAGCGAAGTTTTCCAAACTTCGATCTATGTTAGGAGTTCAAGAATTTGTCATCAAGGGGGGGTAGGCTCTAATGCCTCCTTCCTTCTCCTATTATGTCAATATTGTAAATCCTTCAATCTTATCCCAAGTTTTTCTTAAGAGGGGATGTTAGGATATTTAGACACTTAGGAGTTAATTAAGATCTACTTGGTCTGATGTGTCGTTAGGTAAAAGTGTGTTTCTTAGTGTGTTTCTTTAGTATGCATTTGTAGTTAGAAAATATGATGGTCATGATATGTTCCCTACATAGAGTGATCTAACGGCTCATATTCTCCTCGATATTAATGGCCATTGATATGTGGCTTAGCACTCGATTGGTCCATGATCTCTATTCAAAGAGCATGGAGGGTCATTTGCCAATGATCGATTGTCAGAAAGGCTCTTATAAAATATCTCTACAATATTTTTCTTTTGCATTAATAAACTTCTCCAAGTGGCCGCGTTGGCTGGGGCTGTGGATGTTTCCATGTAAGGGGTTTACCACGTAAAAACATCGATGTGTTGATATTTGATCTATTTGTGTGAGTGGTTATTGAAGGTGTTTGTCCTCTGTTGGAATGCCTATGTTGTCGAATAGGAAAAAGACTATAGAAACTACAACTTTAAGCACTCATAATTTCATGACACAACTTTCCAAAACTTTATTATTCAATCAAGAGGTGCAGATACAATTGTTGTTACACATGAAGTCCATCGATTATTTTCTATTATTCAAAAACCAACCTAACCTGGAGCAAGAATTCTCTCCCCTTTTAAACTTTCCCTTTCCTCTTCTAATCTCAGAAATATTACAATTGCGAATAGAATTGAGAATCTTTTGATTCTCAAGTTGTTCAATGTTGTCTTAATTAAGGATATACAGAGGATAAAAAATATTCCTGTAACCAATTACAACCTATGTAAATGATCTTTATAGAAATAGATGGTCAAATTGTCCTGTTATCTGGGTGAACCTCTTGTGTTCAAAACATACAATAGTTGTGAATTTAAGTTAAGACACATCATCAGATACATCAATATTAATCATACGGGTCAATGGTCTAGTCATCATCATGCGGTGATCCTTCGACTGTAATAACATTCAATAAATGAAGTCTCAGAGTAGTAGCACCTCAGAGTAACAACATCTCAGAGTAGTAGTGCCTTGGAGTAGCAACACCTTAGAGTAGTATCATTTGATCGTTATGCAAGATTCTTTAACCATTAATCAATAATTACTCAACATAGACAACATCCTCCTTTAAATGCAAGCAAATATCAAAGAATCAATGCATCAAATGGATTAACATACCAGTGGAAAAAGGAAATTCTTGGACCATGATAATTATGGGGAAAGGCATGAATAAAAAGGAAAAAGGTACGCGATAAGTAACAAAATGAAACAAAAAAGGTGTCATTCCCATTACTCAACACCAGGTAGTTAAGTAGTTACAATTTCCTGAAAGAGGTATAAATAGATAAGCACATGAAGGATCATATAGCTTCATGTGAGAGGTTATATGTAATTTTGTTGTATTGTTCTATCATATAATAAAAGGACTATTCTTTGGGTTCTCATTACTTGTGTATGTCTCTACCTATGTATATGTGTATGCATGTATCTCTATGATGTCTATGTAAGGATATACTAGTAACATTCCCTACTTTTCCCTAGATTATAACAACCCCTCTCAGTATTCTAACACAATAGACCTAGATAAGATTAAATCCATTAGAGGATACTTAACAACAAGGAATGATTTAGAATTCAGATATTTTATGGGGTTAGCTAGATACTACATGAGATTTATAATAGGATTCTCAAGGATTTCTAACCCCATGACTTATTTACAAAAGAAGGGAATTAAGTTTGAATGGACAACAAAGTGTGAATAAAATTTTATTTTTTGAAAGAGTTACTTACTAGTGCACCTATATTGAGGATTGATAACCCAAATGATAATTTTGCGGTATGTAAAAATCCATGTAAAGAAGGAATTGGTGGAGTCCTCACTCATAATGGAAATGTCATTGGTTATTCATTTATAAAGATTAATGAAAATGAGAGGAATTATGCCACGCATGATTTGTAACTTGCTACCATAGTTCATGCATTGAATATGTGGAGGCATTAATTAACGAGGAAGAAATTTGAGTTAAGTACAGACCATAGTGGTCTAAAATATCTTTCTGAGCAACCAATTTTAAATGCTAGAAAAAAAAGATGGCTGAAATTTTTAAGTGAATATGACTTTGAAATTAATCATATCAAAGGAAAATAAATTAAAGTTGTTGATGCACTCAATAGAAGGCTACATCTCATGCATGCTACATCCATTAGTATGCATCAAACATATTTAAAGAGAATAATTTTAGATGTTGTTTTTATAGACCAATAATACCTACAAGTAAAATAAATATTACATCATGAATATGTACAACACAGATTTAAAGAATACAAGATGGAAAAAAAAAGAAATTATGCATAAAAATAGAATTTATGTTCTTGATTCCAGAGAAATCGGGAATTTGGTGCTAAACAAAATGCATAATATTTTATATTCCATACATCACGAATATCAGAAAACAATTCCATAAATGAGAAGATGATACTCTTTGCCAAGAATGAATAAGGATGTTTTTTATTACATTTCCAGATGCATGGAATCTCAGAGTGAAATTTGAGCATAGAAACCCAATTAGTTTTCTACTTCCATTGCTAAATCCATATAGGAAATGGGAAATGGTAACCATTGATTTTATTACTAAGTTGCATAGGACAAAAAGGAAACATGATTCAATAATGGTAGTGGTGGATACATTGATCAAGGCTACTCATTTTGTTCTAGTGGAAATTACTCATACAATAACTAATATTGCAAAATATTATAGGAGGGAAATTGCTAGGTTGCATGAGATACCTAAGGAAATTACTCAAAACGGGGATACAAAATTTACTTCAAAATTTTGGAGGGGATTATTTAAGTGATTTGGTACAAATCTAAACATTAACATAGCATACCTTCCACAATCACATGGGAATATAGGGAGAGTTAACCAAGTGATTGAAGACATGTTAAGAATGTATGTGATGGATAAGTCATCTAAGTGGGAAGATTACTTGCATTTGGTTGAGTTTGCCTACAATATTGGGTATCAAGATTCATTGAAGATGAGCCCATTTGAAGCTTTGTATGGTAGAAAATGCAACACTATAGAGAGTTGGGACAATGCAACAAGTAGAGTGGTACATGGGCCAAAATTGCTCAAGGACATGGGAGATCAGATAGTCAAAATTAAGAAGAATTTGAAAGAGGGACAAGATATATATAAGAGTTATGTGGATAAGAACGTGAAAACTAGATAATTTAAAGTGGGAGAGGATGTACTTTTGAAAGTGAATCCCAAGAAGAGATCATTGAAATTGGAAAATTGTACCAAGCTAGAATCCAGATTCTGAGGTCCATTTGAGATGTTGGACATAATTGGGCTAGTTTCATACATTATTGCATTGCCTTCTTCCATGAATGTGCATAATGTATTTCATGTATCTTTACTAAAAAAGTTCGTCATGATCCTAACTATGTTATTGATTGGAATTTCATTCAGTTGGAACCAGAAGGAGACTTTCAAGTCTATCCAATGTGTATATTGGAAAGAAAGGTCAAAGTCATCTAGAATTGAGACATATGATTGGTAAAGGTTCATTGAATTTGTTACGGTTCTGAAGGTTATACTTGGAAACATGAGGATTCCATGTAGGAAGATTTCCCACAACTTTTTGAAGACTTTAAATTTCAATTTATCTTTGTATATGCACCGAGGAAAGTGCCAAAATAAAGGGGGAATTCATAATTTATTTATTTTATTGATGAAATACTAGAGATCCTGTAAACTTGAAAAGGTTGGAGAGCCTAGGAAATGTAATACTTCAAATATTTTATTAATAAATACAGTTTTGACTGCAAGAAGGATAAGGTAAGAGTTATAGGGGGACATGATTCCATGAGAGAAGGGAGGTTGAGGGTATACAAATTTATTTTTAAAATTCTATTTTATGCACCTTAATTTTAATGAGAATGGGAGAGATTAGGTGAGATTCTTGGGAAGCCACCTTATGCCTTGAAAATCAATTATATAAACCCTATTTTTGGGCATTTAAGGGGTAACCTCATTTTTGGTTGGTCTTTCATTGTTACTTCATTCATTGGTTCTTCATTCATTCTATCTCACTCTTGTTATAGGTTTGGGCATGGAAAACAAATTGTTGTAGTAGTGATCCATGGATGGTTGGTTGTAGGAAATACTGGTGTTTTCAAACAAGCTAATGATTCATG
Source organism: Picea mariana (assembly GCA_032191745.1). Lineage (NCBI taxonomy): Eukaryota > Viridiplantae > Streptophyta > Pinopsida > Pinales > Pinaceae > Picea > Picea mariana. Next base: position 102,343 of record JASDQU010101189.1, read on the forward strand.
TGTGCATGAGAATGTTGAAAATTGTGTAAAGGATTGTCCAGAATAGAGATTCCTTGGAGTTCCAACATTTATATTTTTTAACTAGTAGCTCTTAGAGGACTAGAAAGAGGTAAAACAACCTAAGGGACTACATTGCAGGGAAGAGGGTTCATCTTTTTGGTTTGTGTAGGCTGAAGGGGAAAGAGAGCTAATAAACTAGGATTATTGTATAGTTGAGAAATTGAATACTGAATGGTTTGGGAAACCGAGAGTCAGCATAGGACCTGGCATTGTTGATTCATATCCTTGACTTGAGGATGAAATTATTTTGATTCAGGTAGAATAATAATGTCTAAGGTTGGGTGGAACAGCTAACGTCTGCAACTAGTTGAGGAATTAATTCATAAAGATAAGTTTTCTCTGTGTTTCTCTGCGTTTATATTATTTCCATTGTATTTAAAGTATCTTTGCGATGAGGTGTGGTATGCTTGTTGTTGTTAATTTTTGTGCATGGCATGTTAAATATTTTCTTTAAATTCATGCATGTTTTCTGGTTACTGCATGTGGATTATCATGCTTCTTTATTCATGAAATGGTATCAAAATTTTGAAATCATCCCAAGAAGGTGAATTTTATAGGTACTCAAGCAGTGGGTACATTTCATATTGACATTTGAGAAAGCATTCAAGTTTTTTGGTATGGGTATGTTATAGATATCATTTATGGTTCTAACTTTTTACTCAAAGTTTCATTAATTAAAACCTTGCCTAAGAACCTTGCTCCCTTTAAAAAAAATTGTAGGCCTTACATTCACTAGTGGAGATTTCCAGCGATTACAAATACAAGTTGATACCAACCAAGTAAAAACAAAACATAAACCAAATTGATGAAGGAAACAAAAAATAGAGTGCCAAAATCTATCAAAAGAATTTTCCATATTTATTTTAATGATCATACACTTATCCATATTGATTCAACTAGAGTGGATAACTTTTTGAACCATTATGTTGTTGTCCACAATTTTTCTTATCTCCATAAACACACCTTGGTTGTCACAAATAACCTCAGGGAGAAGTGTTTTTATCCTATTTTCTATTATTTTGGACAAATTATTGCAAGAAGAAACACATAAGGAAATGAGCAAAAATATGGAAAAAAAATAGAGGGATTAATGTCTTTTGGAATATGTGTAAAAAAAGTTGAGTTTGTATTACCTCAAATTCTATAAAAATTTATATTTATTTTAATTTTATAAATTTTTCTGGATAAAACTGTGTATGAGGTTTCAAAAAATCCAACATTTCGAATGGAAACTCCACCAATCATTAGGGACATGTTGAATCCTTAACAAACCATTAGAATTTTCAATTTTGGGTACCACTTTTCCTTTTAATTATCTTACACCTTCTTCTTTTGGCTTTACACAAGTTACATAGTTATCCTTTGTTAAATTTATGACTTTTTTTCTTTTGTTTTATTTACATTTAAAATCTCAAGAAGATACAAAAAAAAACAAATTGTCATGTTTTGCATCAGGAAAGAAAAGCAAAAGAAAGGATTGAAAGACCAACAAATCACAACCTTTTCCAAGAACTTCTGATGACATTGAGGGATGGAGAAAAAAAATTCTAAAATAAGTGTCTATAGTCGGATTGGGGGAAAACTGTGTGCATTTTTTAAGTGGAACAAATTTTTTCGATCGTTGATAAGCCATCGATCATCGACTAAGTGTGTTAAAATGCCCAGGAGTCTAAAGATTTCATTGATCATCGATAGACCATCGATGTTGATGACAATCCATGTAATTCCATCACAACAAAACAAAAAATTGAGTTCTCCCCATGCCAATGAATTACGAGAACTAAGAAAAAAAATCTTAGTCATCGATCAAGTATAAGGGGAAAATTTGACCATTGATGTGTACCACTGCGTAGTGTTTCTTCGATGATTAGGTTGGCCATGCCACCATATACACTTTCCATGTCACATACCACATGTATGGCCACATAGACCCTGTACCATCAGGACATCCTACACATCATCCTTTGAAATTTAGTTTCCATGTCATCTGCCACATCATCACATCTATGTCATCCTGTACAATAATGAAAGCCGACGTCGGATTTTTTTTTCTACCAATAAGAGAAGAGCATAAGGGTTAGAGAAGAATTCCTATGTTGATGCAGACATCGACCATTGGCAAGTTTTAAACATAACAAAGTACTTAACATGAGTGTTTGTTCCGACCCCGACACTATATAGAGATATGGACCACCGTTTCATTTTTTTTCAATCAAAGTCGTCCATCTGTTTAAACACAGATCTAGCCATCGAACATAAATTAGGTCTAAAGTAACTCATGCAGGGGATTACCACTATATTTTGAAACGATTCCAAAACTGTTGAATCAAAGGTTAGGCTCACCAATGAACATAGAATGTCAGTTTTCTTTCCTTATCATTTCCCTTGAAACCAACAAAACATGATTAACTTGTTTAAGGATCCATCACTAAACGGTCATCAGCGTCGACAAGATGATGTCAAAGAAAATCGACACTTAATGAATCCCCTCAATATATGATACTGCACGCCAATTTTAACACACCCGACCCCTAAATACTCTTTTAAGGGACGGGGCATCATAATTTCGTTTTCTTTAACTATCTCAAATCCTAATTCTGGGATCTCCATCGATGTTTTCTCATCAAGATATTTCCAACCACTGTCACCATGCTCCAACCCAATCTCTCATTCGTAATTTATGCCCTTTCGAAGTTCTACGAGCCTCATTGGTCAAAGTCCATGTAGCACCCACGTGGATCCACCTCACATGTATTGTCTCCAAGTTCCTACATCCACGGTGGAATTCCATCCACCACTCGATCCGACAACGAGGATTGTTCGTCATTGAACACTTAAGTGAGGGGAGATTTCGACATTCGACACTTCAATGCTGCACACCTCTTTTCCGTTCTATGCATAAATCCTCTGGAGTCCTGAAGTCCCAGACTTTCGAAGGGACCCCACTTACATGTGGTGACGTGGTATATGTAGCGACAGGTACAAGTGGGTCTGGCCCTTCAGAAGATTTAGTGTCAAAGTTCCAGCCTCCCATTCTTAACAAATTCCTAAACTCCCGAGTCTCAGGTACTCCACAAACCTTCAACCAAACATACATGCGCAAGGGGCATTACACATGGCAGAGGCCAGGCGTGACATGTGTCCTCATCAGGAGGTGAAACTTGCCACATTCTAATGGAATTTAGGGTCTATGAGAAGAACAAATAAGGGTGACATGTGGCATATAGGACAGGGGTCCACGTCACCCTAGGTGATGTTGATGTGCCACGTAAATCCAGGACTGAAAGCCTCCAGGGGTTCCTACCTTCACCTACTTTCCAAACCTTTCAGATATTTGAAGTCTAAAGTTCCCATCAACTGTCTCCAAATACGCCTTATATCCCATGGTCGAGGTGTGTCCATGTAGATCCATGAATATGCGGCTCATGTTAATTCATAACTTCGACGTTAAGGGGTTTCTACCTACTACACACTCCTTTCCCCCTGGAGTAGGACTTCACCAAAGTGTTTGTACATAATTCCTTCTTCTTGGTTTATCATATGGTTGAGGGGGATCCCAAAGGATCCTTAGATCGGCGATTTTCATAACTTCGCAACTCTGACATTCATGAGTTTTGGCATTAGACCACCTATGATTTCCCGAAGTGAGACTTCACCTAAGTACTTAGTGCTACCCCTTCACTAAGTATGATCTAACGACTGAGAGTGATTTCCAATGGATTCCCAGATCCAAAGCCCTCATCAATTCACAACTCCAGCCTTCATATTTTTTCGAGGGTTGTGAAGTCATTTGTCTCAGAGCTCCAAATTCCCATAGTTTCAAAGCCAGGATAAATTCCCTCCTTTTGTCTTAGCGAGGGGTTTCCAAACCTGTGTCATATGGAACCTTTTCAAATTCCAGAGGCTACAATAAACCTTTAGCCGAGATTTGATTAAGGCCAGGGTACAAACCCCTCGAGAATTCAGGGACACTGTAATCTCGAGAAATCAACGAGAGTGTGGCAGTCCCATAAATTCGGCACCAAATCTAGAACTTTGAGGTAAATCCATGGGTAAAACACCTCGAGGGATTTTTTGATTGAAATAGAGGCCAAGATTGTTTCCTTACAATCATTCAAATGTGATATTTTACAGAAGGACATTAAACACCATTATCATCAATTTCACACAACGAACAAGTTATCACATTTACATATAATCAAATCATGCATTTCAATTCTAGTATATAGGCATAAAAATACTTATCTATTATAGTCGATCACCAATCGACTGATTGTGGATGTTCACCTCTCCACTCAACCATAGGCTCAGAGGCATTCATTCTTAGCAATCTATCCACCCTCATTCCAAGCCATGATATCACTAAGGAACCTTTTTAGTTTTTCAAAGGTTCTTTCTCTGTCACAGTCTCTGCGAGGTTTATCAAATGCTCCCTCAGCATCAAGCTCGTGACCTTTTTCTCAGGTCCTATTTTATGTGAATTCTAAGAGATATTTTCTTTTGTTCTCTCTGGTAACTAGAACAACTTATCAATCTTTTAGTTCTTCCTCTTAGTTGGAGATCCTCACACGCTCTTCCTATCTACGTGTGTCTTCTCTTCTTGTCTCCCTTTGCGTGTATCTTTTCACGTCTTTATCCTCTTTGGGAAGGTTTTGGACCTATATTTTTCTTTCTCTCAGAAGGAAACTCGGGTTAGTCTGGTCTTGTAGGAAAAACTACCCTTTGAGGTACTTCGGGCTGGCAATTTTCTGTCTCCCTAGCTAGACCCTCCATGCGTCCATTCATGGGGGTAGTTGATTTTTCAACCACCAATCCTTCTTTCCTTAACTGCTTCCTCCTTGGAATCTGGATGAGGCATATTGTCTCAGAAAAGAGAATTTGGGTCATTTGGACTAATGAACCCTCTCTACATTTTCCTCACTTTTTCCTCTAGTTATACATGGCGAGTACTTTGAGGCTTCACCCCCACAGTCAGTTATTGACAATATAAACAAAAATACATTTTCATTGTCCACATTCCATAGCATGGTAATCACAATTAATGGTTAAGTACATGCCGGTGGAAAAAAGGGTGTTACAATCCCCTCCCGTTTAAAAGGAACATCGTCCTCAGTGCTCTTTCTCAATAACACCTATCATGCCTTTTTCATTCCGCTACTTAAGAATAATTTATCCTCTTTCTTGATCATTTCCTTTCCAGACTCTTGGTCTTTGTCACATTCCTTCAATAATCTTGGAAAATAAGCATATAAATCACAATTTCATGTGAAAACATTTTATTGTTGTTCAAAATTCAAGAGTAAAAAAATCATAATGTAGCACAATAGTTATCTGTGCAGTTCGTGGATTTTCATCCACATGACTGTCCTGTTATCTTGGCTCACATTTTTTTCTTGGACACACCCATTGTGTGCATTATCCCAATCAATAGTTTATAATAATTATCAAAGTCTCCTCTTCCTTGTGGTCACTCACCCTTGAGGTCCAGGCTCAGGCATCCCCTTCTCTGCTATACAATTCCTTGGGCAATCCATCATTCCTTGCCAAGGATTTCTCGCACAAGAATAATTTCAAAGACTTCAATGAGCCTTACTGTCGAGGTTTCCCTCATAATTTCTTTGTCGAGGTGTCCCTCCGGCTTGTGTTTCCATAACACAAAATATTATAGGTGATCATGGCTTAACGCAGGGTTCTGTTGTCCCAATCAGTAGTCTTTTTCATGCTTTCCATCTTGACAGCCTTCACCTGTCCTCCCTAGATAGCTCTTTTCATCTCACCTTTATCACAAGTATACATAAATCACGAGAAATTGTCATCAATTTCAAATTCAAAATTTTCTTGCAAATCTGTTACCCACAGATTTCCAAATTCCACATTTATTTTCAGATCTGTTCTGCACAGGAACCATTTTCATGAGTATGGGATTTTTCTTCCCATAACAGTTTGGCTCAATAGGAAATTGTTCTTCCTTATGGCTTATAACACCGCCATATCCAATACCCTTTCTTCCTGCAACTTCATTATTCCTCAACCAAACAAATTGTTAGTTTTCATGCACTTTATATTTTCAAAATTATGCATACTAACAGTCCAAGTTATTTTCATCTATTCAAGGATATAAAGGAAAAAAAAAATATCATTATTTAAGTATGCATCCTTTCAACATACTAAATTTTCCAAATGATATTCAAATATCAAATATCTTTAATCAATGTGCGAATATTCATGGCCCCGTTCACACCCAATGCACCCTTGCATTGATTTCAAGTTTGCCACCCTTTGTGACAAGAAATTTTCCATGGTGTGTTGGAGCTTAACCAATCTCTTCACCATAGGGCTTGTTCATTCTCATTTATTATTGCAGCAGGAATGTACTTCCTACTATAGGTTGATCATGATCCCAAATTAGCACATAGGAACTATAAGTTTCTCTTGAATGCACTCAAGCATTCTTCCTTCATTAGTAACCAGGGTGCCATCACTCATGGCCACCTAATTTTCTTTTCTTTAACAACTACATGATTCAAGTGGAGTATTGGAAGGTCCTCCTTCCTCAATGGAAAATCCATTGTCTTCCCTTTATGCAAACATGCATTTCCTCAAAGTAGTTCCACCCAATGTGCTAACTATGAGCACCTTTATTCCAAATCTCCCTAGTTTGGTCATTGTACCCATGGCATTCGTTACTCATGCATTTTCTTGCAAGGATTATAATTCATCCTTGAATGGCATAGACTTCCTCTCTCTATTGCTATGATTCATCTTTCCTAAATCTTACCATGCTTGGGTAGCAATAACATACACCAACCACTCACAATTATTTTCATATATTTAAGATAATGAAATATTTTCAGAATGGATTCTTACCAAATTCCTTGATGCCTTATGCCACATACGTATGGACATTTTTATACCTACTCTAGGTGCTAGCACCCACTCTAGTATTACCCCATTAGTGGTGCTTTATGGGGACTTTTAAAGTCCCTTAAAAAATATTTTAATGACAACCTTCTCATAGTCGTCCTCTGCTTGAGGTTGTCCATCATTGGAAACTATCTTTCTCAACACCTCCAATTTATTTCTACACATGACATACACCACAAATACATTATCCGTCATGTATATAAAAATGATTGCATCATCGCCTTCAAATTAATAAAACATTTTTCAGATATGTCCTAGCATATATTTATTCACTTCATTGCATTATCTTTAACGTTTCCATGAGTGAAACAAAAACAATTCTCAATTGTTTCTGCATTCATACAATCATCATCACTATGATGTCAAAATATTTACTTTTATTAGTAAATTAATATATCGTACCAGAGAAATACAATATCCAACAAGGAAGGGGTCAAGGAACGTTTCCCTCACCCCACTTCTTCTACACAACCTTAGACTTTTAGTCCAACTGATTTAATCTCCAAGGCCTCAATACCTTTACCTATCACAACTTAAGCAAGCCCTTTCATTTAAATATGATTATTTATTTAATCATACTCAGGGGTTTATTTTCCTTTTACTAGCTGTACTGGTTTCCATAACTACTCGTTTCCTTGAGCAACCTTGGTTAGTCTCACCCTAACCTTTTGGATACATTAGCACGATTTAATAGCAAATTTTTTGTTC
>JASDQU010101189.1:167048-203593 GCA_032191745.1 Picea mariana
GTCCTTATCAAGATCGGTGGATGGGAACATGGGTCAACACAAACCTTATGTCTAGTAGGTTCCTAGTGGGTAAAATATGCCTACTTCTTTAGCCATGAGAGACCTTGTCCTTGTTCTTGGATTCCTACTCGTTATCTTTCTTATCTTTGATGTTATACTTTCTTGATAGGATCAATGTTTTATGAGTAGATGAACCTCCTATCTTGAGCATTGTTTCAACAATTTATTGGGCTATGTCTTCTATCCATAGAGAATGGGTGCTTTTTTATTTATGGTTTATGTTTTGAACTATTCTTCTCTTCTTTTTAATGTATCCCCCTTGAATGTTGGGGCCATCCTACCTAGTGATCTTGTTAGTAATCTTCTTCTTCCCCCTTTGTTTTTGTGTTGTAGGAGCCACTTCCACACCTATGGTGGACTATGAAGTTAGAAATTCTTCTTCATTTATCTTAACAAATTGATCCCAAATAACCTTGTGTTTCTATCTTGCTAGGGAATCAATGATAATAAACTTAATAATCCCGTTATGGACACATGCGTTTGGATTTCCTTATTTCAATCTTGGGGGCACTTAGCGCATTGTGGAGGATGTGTGAGAAACTTAGAACTTGAATTGGGTTTAAAATGAGTAAAGTTTCATTCAAAATGAGTCCTTTTGGTGCATACTTTATCTTTGAAATCACCACATCTTGTGATGATTACTTTACTTCATGTCAACATACTTACCTTTTTTGCATATGCCATAACTCTTTCACTTGACTACTGGCACCTTGTTATGGATTGAAATTGATTGTTATGGATTAGCATTGCAATCCCCTCTCCCCCAACTTATATTTCAAATGATCATGTTTGAAACACTACATAACTATGGGCCATTTTTATAAGAATGGTATAAGTATGGGATGCTAAGAGTATTGGAAAACTAGATAATGCTTAACACTGTATTTAAAAAAGGAAATAACTTAAATCAAAGATAACATAGGTGATAAATCGTAGACATGATAAATGAAATTATATCTGATGAAAATGTATTGATCAATTCTTGATTTGAGAGGTAGCTTAAAGGCAGCAAAATCTAAGCATGAGTTTGCATTCTATTTGCATGAGGAGACAAACTCTGTAGCATAATTCTACTTTTAGAAAACTCTATAGCTAGGCCTATTTTCTTCTTAGGAGTTTGCATTGGTAGCATACTTGTAGGTTTTGAAGTTTGCAGTAGAATGTACATCGCTGGAACAGGGAGGATGCAGGCTGAGAACTTTGTAGCAGTATGAAAATGTTGATATTTGGGCATTCCGATTGTGATAGAAGGATGTAATTTTGAGTAGTAATATTTTTTTTTCATTGAAGTCCTTGTAGTTATTGAAATAGGTGAGGGTTTATATGATATCAAGCTAATACCTTTGAAGTCTCCTTCTTAGCCTAAAACTATTAAGCAATTTACATTGTCTTTTGATAGTGGAATTGGTCTTACAATGTACATTATCTTGAACTTGTAGCTAAACTATAAAAATGATACCTTGAAATTTTGGAGAATTCTTTATTTTGATCAATTCCATAGCTCTAATTGAATGATGGTTCCTTTTTCTTCATCTTATTGATAATGAGTATACTGGAGTGATCTTTTCTCAGTTTATGAGTTACTTGGGGTAGTAACCTCTTGTAGAGTGATTGAAATATTGGCAGCCATAATGTTTTTGAATAATCTTGTGAGTATAATGGTTGGATGTTGAATCTTTATATCTGACTATGGAAATGATGTCTGGAAGCCCTAGTTCTGCCATGAAAACTCAATGCAATTGGATTTTCTAATAAATGATGATTTAATTTAATGATACCCAACATAACTTACTCTAGATTATGCATTGTTAAATATCATAGATTTAACTTGAATAATAGTGATGACTATAGTATTGATGCAAATCTCTAACAACATTATAAATGACATGCATATTTTAAATGTACTCAAACATTCTATTGCATGGATTCTATATCAAATATCTTAGTGGCAGTGACATTCTTTACAAAACTTGATTTTGATAGTTATGTGATCCATTGTTTTTTTTTCCCTATGTCACTCAACCTTTATGTTGAACATCATCCATCAAGATGTTGTGTAGATGGTATGAGCTATCCTAGAGTTACCGAGCTTAACATTTTTTGTAAGTCTATTCTATTGAGGGATATATGGTTGATGCTTATCCTATTTCTTGAAACTTGTAGTTGGATCCTTGATACTTCTATAATGCCATAAAAGAAAGTTAAATAGGCATAAATAAGGTATAATGTATTTGAAATGACATAGAGGGGAATCATTAGGATAATTTTTCCTTTTTTTAATATTTTTTCTCAGAATAGACTTCCATTTTTGGTTTTCAGTTTTGTTATGCCTAGTGGTCCATCACAAAGGTTTTCATCATGAGGAAACATTTTATTACATAGAATAAGACTTTCCAGGAAACTTATTTTTCAAGCCAAGCTTCATCTTAAGATGCCTCAAAATAAGTTTTCATCATAAGACATATATATTTCATTTAACCTTTTTTTTCATGAGATGGTTTTTTTCTTCCGTATGGAAGGTATGGGTTCCATCAATCACAACTAGTTGTGCTTGGGCTTCAAAAGGTCCTAAGCCTCCTCGTTGTTTTTGGATTCATATTGATTCTTCTATTTGAACTATGGAGGAAGAAAAACATGGTCGTTATGAATTCCAATATATTTCCTTGGAATAAACTAACCAACTTCTTGGAGGAACATGCATATATAAAATATTAGGTGGAACCATTTGTATTATTGATTGCATTTCATGCTAATAGACCCTTATTCTATTTGACCCATACAAGAGTTTTTCTTCTGAATAATCTTTTGATATTTTTTTTTTAAGTGGATGTTTTTGTTTCCTTTCTATAATTAATTTTGAGTTCTTAGTTCTTGCATTGGGTAGCTCACTCTTCCTTGCAAAACACTTAAAATCTTAACTTGGATTTGTAGAAAACTGCTTTGCACTATCATCTTCTTATCACCTTTAATGATAGTTTGTGGCAACCATGACTTTTTTAAATAATTTTTATAAATATCAATGCTATGTCTTTTAAGATTATGGGAACCTGGAATTAAACTTTCACTCCAAATACTCTTCGAAAACATACTTCTTACGAAATTGTTCCTCAAATTACTCCCATGTCATAGAAAAAGTACTCACCCCAAATTAGAGTTCTAGATTTCTCCACCACAGTAAGGCACTTTCCTTAAACTATTAGATGCCCAATCTAGCCTTCTTATTACTATAGTGATTTCGTAGAGAAAAGCATAGGTTCATGTTTTCCAACCATGATTTTGATTATGTTGAGAACAAAATGAGACAAAAAAAAATATAGCAGAGATATGGAAGAGGTGGATGGGCACGGAGATCCACCTGGATCATTCCTCCCCCCCTAGGAAGAAATGGTCCCCATTGCGTAAATTTCCCTCGGGATATCGAGATACTTCTGTTGAATTTGAACCTTGGTGAGTCGCTTGCCTTTTTTAAGTAGATGTCCTGCTTGTACTTTTCCTGTGGAAGGATGTCATGAACTTTGCTACAGTGAACTCTAGTGGGGAAAATATGTGTATGATTTTTTTGTCTTGGTGATGTGCGGCGAGTTGCATGACTCTACCCAAGGATTATGAATCAAGCCAGTAGTGTTCATATTGTAACTCTATTTCTCATAATAAGACAAGCTAGGTGTTAGGCACTACTAGTGCTACCCACACTATGTATCTATGTCTCTTGTATGTTTCACAAGTGTTCTATTGTTTCACATGTTTCATGATTGTATGCTTAAATGAGACACCAAATATAGACTTAGCTAGATTCAAGGACATGTCGTACTTTCTACAACATGGAAATAGTTTCCTCGGGTGATTAAAAGTATCTCATGATAGCTTGGAATTAATAGTATGGTCATCGAGGTAAACCTAAATAATCATACCAATTAATTCATCGAATTTTATGTGCCTATCTCTCTAAAAAGTGGCACCTTCATTGATTAGAACAAAGGTCATGCATTCAAAAGTGAAGGTGCCCTACTGAGTAGTGAAGGTGGTTTTATAATGATCTTCTCACTTAAGGTGAATTTGATCAGAGCCTAAGAATCCATCAAGAAGAGACATCATCTGGGATCCTACAACTTGTTGCAGAATTAGTTCCATGTTGGGGAGCATAAGGTTATCCTTCCCTATTTCCTTTTTAAGGGTGCGAAAGTCTACACATAGTCAAATGTACCCATTCATTTTTTGAAATAGGACCAACTTAGAAACCCACTAAAATTACTTGACACGGAAGTCAATAATTGTCTCTCCTTTTTCTACTTCCACCTTTGTTGTTTTTGGTTTACTTTTCCTATTGCTTGCTTGTCCCTTTTCTTTTTCTTTTCTACTGAAGAAGAAGCCTATGCCTCAACTATCTATGTATCCTCTCTTGCTAATGGTGTTGTATTTACCTAGTTAATTTCTTCTGAGACAATGGATTAAACCACCTCTATTGCTTATGCCCTTACCTATGCTTTTGAAGAAGCATATTCCTCTCTAGCTACAAGGTCAACTCAATCAAATGGATCTATGGATGTCAATGGTGGGACTAGATATAGAACTAGTTATGATATTGGCATTGAGCATCTTGTCAACTTCCCTCCTAATAGTGGCCTCAAAGGCTAGAGTAACTAGTTGTTGTCTTTTCCAAATAGGAATAGTGTTGTATTTTATAGTAATAGAATGATGGATAATTCTTAGGTCAAAACCACAAAATTCATCATATGAATAAACAAAGACATCCCTGAATTCAAGGAATAAAGTAATATTATTTTTCTTTTCTAACTTGAAACAATTAGCGCTTATAGACAAAGTTTTAGGGTCATCATCTGCACCAATATTCATAAGGATAGTGTATGATACATTTCTCTTTGAAGCCTCTTGAGAGGATGTGTTCTTACTCCCAACATAACTTAGGGAAAAGGAATTATCCAAAGGTAGTAAGCCCTTGGGAAACTTTTTTTTGTCTATGAGAATGACATTAGAGTATCAACTTCATTGCAATAAGCAAAAAGCAAAAAATGCCCTATCATCCTGGAAAATTTGCCAAGAATCATCATTATCAAGTAGGTGAAGTTTATATAAATATATCATAGGGTGGCTACAATGGTTAGCCAATAGCTATCTCATGATTCTAGTAGTGTAAGGGACTAACTTATCAACTATACAAATTTGCTTCTCTACAACTATTTCCAACTCTTCATGCAATTTTTTTTTTTTTAAACCTATAGGAGGCATGGCAATAGCGACAAAAGTTCAATGCAAACATTTTACTCTACCAAGAATTTTCACGGCATTAGCGACGAATGTTTGTCTTCCATACAAAAATGAGTTTTACTCCACCAAGGATTTTTGTGGCAATAGCAACGAAGGTTCCTTGCAATGTTCCATGCTTTATCATCACACATATAGCATCTGCATCGTAAACTGTTGGTGAGTCAAGGATTTTCATGGAAATATCGGCAAAATTTCCTTGCAATGTTCCAAGGTTCATGATTCATTATGAACAAAGAATTTGCTATTAAAGCATGCTAATGTATCCAAAAGGTTAGGGTGAGCCTAACCAAGGTTGCTCGAGGAAAATAGTTATGGAAACCAGTACAGCTAGTAAAAGGATAATAAACCACTGAGTATGATTAAACAAATAAGCATATTTAAATGAATGGGCTTGCTTAAGTTGTGATAGGTAAAGGCATTGAGGCCTTGGAGATTAACTCAATTGGACTAAAATTCCAAGGTTGTGTAGAAGGAGTTGGATGAGGGAAACATTCCTTGACCCCTTCCTTGTTGGATATTGTATTTCTCTGGTGTTGTTCTCTAAAGATGTCCTAAAAACAACCTTAGTTTAACACTAATTTATCAACCCAAGGATTCGTCTTTAATCTCAAGAATATCGGCAAAGTTTATGCAGGTAGCCTAAAATCGTGTAGCTAAACCAGATCTGAGTTCATCAACAATCAAGTTCCTCAAACATTCACCAAAGATTCTAAGAACTAAATGAGATTTAAATCTAATTACTAAGATGTTGTAAAATGAAAGGAACTAATTAATCTAACTGAATTCACTTAACCATAAAGCGGTAATTGAATCTAAGAAAGGACTTGCAGATTTAATCTATTAATCATGAATTCTAATTATTGGAAAGGACATAGCGAATTATTCTATCCGTGGAAATAAATAACAACTTTATTCTAATCGGAAGGGACAACTAATGTAACTTTAACGGAAAGGAACAACTATCGCAACCTTAACTGAAAGGAACAACTAATGTAACTTTAACTGAAAGGAACAACAATTGTAAATCTAAAGAAAAGGAACAACGTAGGTGAAAATGTGAGGAACTGTCAAGAAGCAATCTTCAGAAATGGAAATCATAACAACAATCATGAATACTTAAGGAAATGCCTGTATTATGCAAACAATCATTAATTCATTGATATGCTTATGCAATTAAAAGAAATCTGAATCATGAAATAGAAATCAAAACTCTTGAACTGATATAATTACAAAACGAGATAGTAGCTTCTTCAGACTGGGCCCTCGGTCTTCCGAACTACTACTACGAGAAACTCAAAACGCAGGGATGATAAAAACACTCAAAACTTGCATTGATTCCATAACTGGTTAAACATTTACAACAACTGCTCATGCAGGGCAATTATGAATCTCAATACTTAAAATGCGGCTTTTTCTATATGTTTTTATGGATCTATTATCTTCTTATATATTACAATAGTTGGGTAAATCAAGCTATCCTGAGGATCGAAAGATCCTCAGGATTGATTTACTATTATAAAATTACAATATAGCAAATGTATTATCTTCAAACTGCTTTGCGCCTAAAAAGTCTTCAATCTTCAATAGTTTGTGCATAGCCAAAATCTCTTTGGTCATCTTTTGCAGTTATTTGTCCAATTCTGTAACAAAATCAAACCATTACAATCATAATTTAGAATCTATTTAAGAAAACTTAAATAACAACTCTAAGAGACATTAATCATGTTCTTTCCTATTTATTCCTAATTAATTGAAAAGTCAATCAGAATGATATCATAAACTATGGACAAAAAGAAAGATATTTATACCTTTTTCGTAACCCAACATACCCCCCAACTTACCTTCTTTCATGTCCTCATGCAAGCTAGAGTATTTCATGTAAACCAATTATGTTGTAGGGAGGAAAAGTGGGTTGACCAGGTCTCCTGAAACCATGGCTTTTTTTTTATTTCATCAAAAGCGGCTTCCTGTCTCTTTTTATTAATTTGAAAATCCTTCTTGTAAACTTCTAGAGGAAACCAGAGGAGAGGGGGGTTATACCTGCATCCCATCCAAGCAGGTCCTTCCTCCTGGAGTAATTTAGCATATCTTTCTACTCTGAAGGTTGCTGCAAAGAAATTCTTATATTCAAAGGGTTCTCTACTTTTAACCTCATCAAAGGATACATCCCATCTTAACTTGGAGGCAACAAGGGCTTCTTCTTTGAATTCTCTAAAATATGTGATACCTAAGCAAATGAAATTTAAATGAATAGGAGTCAATGAGTCCACAACTCATGCCCTTTTCATGAAGGTCTTGTGTCGCATGATGTTTGGGAGGCATTTTGGAGGCTCTCCCCTAATCCAAAGATCTAAACCAGTTTCTTTGTTCATGAACATTTTGTGAGCCTTACCCCATCTGACCTGGTTCCTAGTAAAGGACAAGAATGCCTGAAATTAAATGGCCCCTATGAAGAGGCCAGGGTTGTCTCCTCTAACTTCATCTAAAATGATATTATGGAAATATAATTCACACAGAAGGTATTGTACCTTCTCTTCCTGATCTCTGAAACATGAAATAAATTATGTATAGTAGTAAAGGAAATGGGTTTAGTTGCTCTGATGGCCTTTACACTCAACAATAAATACCGCTCCAGCAAGAATAAAACATAATTAGTGGCAGGGGCTCTGCAATTGATGGCATCAAAACAGACATCACAGATGTGTTTGATTTGCTCCAAACCTTATTCCAATTAAGTTTTCACCTTTTTGGTCTTTGCTTGGGCTCTGGTAAGCGCAGTATAAGTTTCACCCTATGTTGTTGTCATATCTTTCAATTCATTGACAACCCTTTGATATTCAGTCCTAGTCACCATTTCCTGTTGGTGTTGGACCAATGCTTGTCGTGCTTGTGTAATTTCTGCTCTTAGTCTATCAGTGATGACACTCTGTGCCTGAGATTGAGATGTTTAGTGTTCTTCCATAACACTCATCTCCTCTCTGGATTGAATTAATGCTTGGTGGGCTTGTTCAAATTCTTCTTTTAGCTCATGAATGATGGCACCCTATGCTCGAGACTGGGATGTTTGATATTCATTCATTTCTTCTCTGGAGCGAATTAGTGCTTGTTGGGTCTATGCAAGATCTGCCTCCAGTCTATCCATGATAATGACCTGTTCCTGAAAATGCCTTGTTATCGTCAATAATTTGCCTATGTTTTGAGTCAGGGTTTGTTGGGACTATAGTAGTTCTTCCTCCAGTCTCCTAATAGTATCATTTTGCTCAAAAAATTGAGTTGTTTCCTCTAAAACCAGAGTATCTATCTATATCTCAGTATTAGCCATCTCTTGTGTTTCTTCAGGAATTACATCTTCATCCTGAACTGTTGTTTCGTCTACCATCAATTCCTCAGGATCTGTTTGTATTCCTATAGAAGTTGTACTAGCTACTTTCTTAGGAAGAGGGTTTCTTCCTTGCATCCTGCCCTTTTTGTTTTTCTTTCTCTTGTGGACCTTGTCTTCTTATTCCAACTGTTTTCTCAACTCTTTGATAATCTCCTTGAGCTTTTCCACTTTCTTCTTTAATCTTACAGCCCTCTTAGCCTTCCTCTTCAGCACTTTGTTTTCTTTCTTTAATTTCCTAATTTGTTTCTGGATTTTCGCTGATTTCTGTCTATGGGCAATCTTGAGGTATTCTTCATTTCATTCAGCAGATGGTTGTCCTTTTTCTTCTTCTAAGTGCTTTGTTTGTTCAAGGGGGTTTCTTTATTCAAAAATAAATTCCTCCTGTGTTGTGTCATCTGGAAAGGACATTTCAGTGTCAGGAAAGTCTTCAGCAAGTTTTGAAGAGGAACCTGGTTCTGGTTCTACTTCCAGATTATGTTCATCCCTGTTAGTTGAGGTTCCTAAGTTCCCCAGAACCTGAGCCATTTCTATCTCATAACTCTTAAAAAAGTGTTTTTCCATGTGCTTTGATGTAGGTTGGGTTTTTCCCTAATTATCTTTTTGTGCTCTCTACCCTGCTTGGTCAATGCCTTGAGTATTTTTCTGTAAAGGCTGCTCCATGACATTCTGAGGTTCTTTAGGGTGCTCTGTTGCATCCTGAACTGCTTCAGTTAATTCCTGGATTTGTTTGCTTCTCTTCCTTGTCCTAGGGGGGGATGTAAGAGAAACCATTGTTCTCTTCCTTCTTTTTGTTACTGCCTATGTCTGTGAGGTCTGGGCCTCAGTAGTTTGAGCAGGGTATACTTCAAGTTCAGTTTGGGGCACTGGAGTTTCTCTTTGGGTGGTAGTTGCCTGCTCCAATTGTGGAGGTCTACTAGCCTCAATAATTTGAGCAGGTTCTTCTTCAATTTCAGTCTGAGGTGGTGAAATATTGCCCTCACTGGTTTGGGCAAGTTATGGTTCAACTTCAATCTGGGGTGGTGAAATATTGTCCTCACTGGTTTGGGTAGGTTCTGGTTCAACTTCAGTCTGAAGTGGTGACATATTACCCTCAATGGTTTGGGCAAGTTCTAGTTCAGCTTCAATATGAAGTGGTGAAATTTCTCTTTGGGTGGTGTTCGCCTACTCCAATTATGGAGGTCTATTTCCCTCAATCAAAGATTCCCAAGTCAACTGAGTTTGACTCAATTCGTTATCCACTATCAATTTAACTAGCTTGTGATGGCTAATAACAACAACAGGGTCTTTGGACTTTTGTGTCCTTAGAGTGACTTCATGTAATATAGTATCTAGGAAGAAAGGAAGGTTAAGTACTAACCATTTCTTCAAGGATGCCAACAATTTAAGATGGCGTGGCTGAATTACATCGTACCGTCCATCACAGGTGATGTAGCACTGAACTAACCCTACCAATTTCTTCCATGGTTCACTGAGGGTATTAGGATTTAGTCCTTTGCCTTTTTTGTCCAATTCTTCCCTTGGTTCGGTGAAAGATTCCACGGCTTCCCTCAGCTTCGTGTATTTCCCTGTCCATTGACTACCTGTGTTAGAGAGGCCTATGACCTATGCTATGATTTCTGAGGTGACTGGTATTCATATACCCTACACCATAGAGCTTTCACCTTGCAGGTTTTGAAAGAATTCCAGTGTGACATTTGTGTCATCTCCTTGCAAGCGGTTGAAGTATTCTATCCACCCTAGGCGATGTAGGATTTCTCTCGCTTGTTCAGTAACCTAGAGTAATGTCGGCTCTCTACGCACACTTCTACCACCCGTATTTATGTGAGAAGAAAGAATGACTATCGTTCCTGTTTACGAATTCGGTTAGACCAGCTTTGGAAAAACAGATGCCAGAAATGGAAAATATCAGCAACGACAATTGTATAAAAACGTGGTTTTGTATTAATTGCAATCATTACGACTAGTCAGGAAGTGTGTAAGCATCCCCCTCATTAATGTAGAGGTTTTCCTCGACCGTCAGTGTAGGTGGAAGCCATGAGTGCGGGTACTCTTAGATAAGAGGTAATGATTGTGTTGCTACCGCCGATAGGGCTAATCAAATATAATTATCAAAAAGACACATGCCACCAAAAATCATTTAAACGATAGTCATTTGATGTGTGGAATTTATAAAGTTAGTACACCTATGTGCAAAAATGATTTATGGAGAAATCAATCGAAAATAGGTTAAATTTGTTCATGATATATTTTTTTTTAAATAATCCACATAACATAATACTGTTACTTTTCCCAGTGATTGAGTATAACTGATATGATAGCCTCATTTTAAAGGAGATCTAGAGACACGCAAAACTTAGTATTTTGAGATAATCTTCCATACCATAGGTAGAGCCACTGCTGCCCCCAGGCATTCATAGCCTCGGCAGGGTTGCCTTTTAACCCATAGATGAGCCTGTATCCTTCATAAACATACAAATCATCTTTTTCTAAAAATACCATTATCTTGGTTTGGTAGCTAGATGGTGATAATGCCACTCACTAGATTGTAACGTAAGTGAACAAGTCAACTCATGATGAGACCTCTTGTCCTTTGACAAAAAGTGTCAAAGGCCATTACCCTAGTGTGGTAGCCATAGTGGGAGTGTCACTTTTGTTAGTATCCTATGATCGTGGTAGGTTGGCTCGTGATGGGACCCCCTATTCTTTTATGAAAAAGAGATTGCTATTGCATTTTTTTTTTTTTGTCTTTAATAAATATTTCAATTGACTTTTCGCAAGAAGACCATTATCCTAGTTTGGTGGCCAGATGATGATAATTCCACTCACTATATTGTAATGTAAGTGAACAAGCCAGCTCGTGATGAGACCTCTTGTCCTTTGACAAAAAANTGTGAGTGTTTATTTAGGGAGGCTCATCTACTCCTTAAGAGTAAGGGATGGTATAAGGAAGTATAGAGATGCCAAGTAAAAGTGTGCTAAAGACCCCTTATAATATAGAGGCAGAATATCATTGAGGTATATTTGTATATATGAGGGAAAGGAACAACTTATGGTGGTGATTGAATATGAACAAGGTTTAAGATATTTAAGAGAGATTATTCCAAAAAATCATTTTTGATAAGGTGTGAGACTGTGAGGGATCATCCACAAAACAATGACAGATCATTGTAATGACGATTAGAAACAATGCTGGTGAGAATTAATTGATGAAAGCTGCACTTACGGAGGAATGGCTAGCATTTGAATAGTAAAGAAGGGAACAACAATCACGCAAAAAAGGAAAAACATTTGTTCCATTCAAAAGAGAAACAGCGGGCGCACGAAAAAGGAACAATAGTTGTTCCATTCAAAAAGGAACAATGGGCGTGCAGAAAAGGAACAACAGTTGTTCCATTCAAAAAGGAACAATAGGCATGCGAGAAAGGAACAACAGTTGTTCCATTAAAAAAGGAACAGCAGGTGCGCGAGAAAGGAACAACAGTTGTTCCATTAAAAAAGGAACAGTAGGCGCGTGAGCAAGGAATAGAAGTTGTTCCATTCAAAAAGGATTAGCAGGCGTGCGAGAAAGGAACAATGGTTGTTCCATTCAAAAAGGAACGCCAGGTGCATGAAAAAGGAACAACAGTTGCGCGAATATGTAAAAGACAGAGTCCGTGTGATGAAACAAAACGGGAGTATGGAACAAAAAAAGGTGCTAATTGTAATTATCTGTCCTGATTCTTGTTTCCTATATGACTTTTTATAAAACAAACTAAAAAAACTAAGAAATCAGTTGGAAAACTATGTACAGTATGTACAATATAAACAGAATGCATCATTTATGGAGTTGGGGTGGCTGGCTTACCTTCCCAGCCAGCCAAAATCTGTATTGTAGGGTCTTTACTTACTTCTTGATAGAAGGAATCTTTTGAAGGTGGTTGGTGGTAAAGTCACAGCTGGTGTCCATTGACCAGAAATGGTGATCTAGACCCATCGATGGTGCTCAAGGTAATCGTTCCATTATCATGGACTTCATTAATTTCATACGGCCCTAGCCATTGTGTCTGTAATTTTCCAGGAAAGCCCTGAAATCTGGAATCATAGAGGAGTGCCCAGTCGCCTTTCTTGAATGATTTCTTCTTGATATGCTTGTCATGCCAGGTTTCTCTCTATCACTGGATAATAGTTGTGTTCTCCACAACAGACAAGCATGCTTCATCCAATTCATTGAGTCGCTAAAGGCATTATTTATGTGCTTCTGTTAGATTTAGTCCGATTTCCTAGGCCATTCTTAGGGTCTTGATCTCGAATTCTATTTGGAAGATGGGTTCTTTACCATAGACTAGATGATAAGGAGAGTATCTAATGGTGTTATGAAAGGTGGTATGATAAGCCCATAAGGCATTTGGGAGCTCAGTAGCCCAATTATGTCGGTTTGTTGAGACAATCTTCGTCAGAATTGTCTCTAGGACCTTATTGGTGCTTTCTACCTGCTCGTTTGCTTGTGGGTGGTATGGAGAAGTAACTCTGTGCTTGATGTGATAGCTATATAGGGTGGCTATGATTCTATGGCCTATAAATTGTGACCATCCATCAGTAATTATTTCTCTGGGTAGTCCATACCATACAAACAATTTAAAAATGAATTTGATGACTACTTCTTCTGTTGCATTTGGTAAGGCTTCCGCCTCTACCCATTTGGTTATGTAGTCCATTGCAACTAGAATATAGGCCTTTTGATTTGACTTTGGATTAAAGGGGCTGACGAAGTCCAGTGCCCATCTTTCAAATGGTTCTACAACTAGTTGTGTTTTCAAGGGAATTTCATCATCCTGACCTGGCTTCCCCATCCACTGGCAGTTGTCACATGTTTGGACATATTTCTTGGCATCTCTGAATATTGAGGGCCAATAATAACCCATCTGTAAGATTTTATGTCCAGTCCTATGGTCTGCAAAATGCCCTCCATAGGGCTCGTCAGGTCCTATTTCAGTATGTCATAGATTTCTTCCTCTCGTAAACATCATCGGATCTGGAGATCAACTCCTATGTGGAAAAGATATCCACTGATCCAAGTGAACCATGCACTATGCTCGACAATTAGTCATATTTCCCTAGATGATAAATGTGTCGGTAATCTTCCCGCTACTAGATAGTTTGCTACATCAGCGTACCAAGGTGGTTTTGTGTCGACAGCAAACATATGCTCATCCGAGAATTGATCCTCAGTTGTTAATGAGTTGTCTATTTTTGGGAATCTAGACAGGAAGTCTGTGACAAGATTTTCTCTCCCAGGTCAATATTTGATGGTAATATCAAATTCCTGCAATAACAACAACCATTGAGTGACCCGTCCATTAGTAATTGGTTTATTAGCTAGATATCTAATGGCAGAATGATCAGTATACAAGATAACTGGATAGCCTGTAATATAAAGATGAAATTTATTTATGGCATGTATAACAGCTAAGAACTCTTTCTCTATTACTATATGATTGAGTTTGGTTGGAGTTAGATTCTTGATAATAAAGTAAATGGCGTAGGGTTTCTTTTCTTCTTCCTATCCCAGAACAATGCCTATGGCAATGTCTGAGGCATCGGTGGAAATTTGAAATGTTATTTTCCAATTAGGTCCTCTCAATACTGGCGCTGTTGAGATCAATTTCTTGAGTCCTGCAAAAGCCATGTCACATTTGTCAGACCATTTAAATTCTACATTACCAGTTAAAGCATGTAGGGGTGCAACAGTTTTTGAAAAATTTGGCATAAATCTACAGTAATATCCTAAAGCACCAAGGAAACTACGTACCTCAGTTTGTGTGTGTGGAGTAGGTAGATTAAGTATTACCTCGATTTTTGTTGGGTCTACTCTAATTCCATCTACAGAAATTTAATGCCCTAATACCACACCTTCTGTCATCATCATGTGACATTTTTCGTGGCTTAAGCATAACCTGGTAGCGATGCACCATTCTAATACCTTCTCCAGATTAGTCAAGGCTTGATCGAAATCATCGCCATACAAGGTAAAATCATCCATGTAGACTTCGAGCCCTTCGCTAATCAGATCACTGAATATGCTTAGAATGGCCCTTTGGAATGTAGCTGGAGCATTACAGAGTCCGAAGGGAAATACTTCGTAGGCAAAGGTACCCCAGGGACATGTGAATGTCGTTTTATCCTGATCTTCTAGGGTAATCTAGATCTAATTGTAGCCACTGAAACTGTCTAGGAAAGAGAAGAATTTCTTCCTTGCCAAGGTATCCAGGACCTGATCGATGAAAGGTAGCCAATTGCAACATAATCGAGGTTGGGTCGAAAGAGTGAAATCCCAGGGCATTGCAGGTTTCCATAGTTAGAATGTTGATGGCCGCCCCCAAATCGACTAAGGTATTTGGAAAGGAACAACCCTGAATCTGTACTGTCATTATGGGGTTCCCTGGATCTACATATTTAACTGGTGTTTCTCTACCCAAAATTAGATCAGATAAGGCTCCCATTACATGAACTGTTGATGATGATTTTTTTATTTTTCTAACGGGCTTTCTCCCACATAACTCCTTGATTGTCTTTGCATAGATCGGTATGTCTTGCAGGGCTTGCAGGAATGGAATCTTGATATATAAGTTCTTGAGTTCCCCTACAATGTCGAAGTCAGGATATACAGTTGGTTTCACTATCATCAGTCTTTCGGGGAATGGAGGGGAGGGAATTGTATCTTTATCAGAGTCTTGTGATTCGACTGTGTCCCTCCCTTGCCTGATTTCTTCTGTTATTACCACAGTCGAAGGTGTTATTGCTGGTTTTTTTTCATTCCCTTGTTCTCGGGGAACGTCATTTTGTTCGGGAGAGATGATGTGCCCTGATCTTAACTGAAGTTCATTACACCCTACTGAATTGATTTCCCCTTCTCCACTTTCCATGATCTGGATGAGCTGAGCTAGCCTGTTATTGGGATTCGGGTGGGGTTGGGCAGGTAATTGAGGGTGAAATTTTGATTGGGACAATGGGAGTGGAGTCTGTATCGGAGGTTGGTTTTGAGAGGTCATCCCCATAGGTTGGTTATTCATCCCCATGGGGCGCTGCCAGTTCTGGTTCCAATTTGAGTTTTGGGCAGTCGAGTTAGGCCATTGTGGAGGGTAGGTATTATTCGAATTTTGCCAGGATGGGGTGGTGTATTGTGAATTTGGCCAATTGGAACTTTTAGTTGGTTGATTTTTCTAGTTGGGGTTTGTCGTAGACTGGTTTTGCCAAGTGGGGATTGCAGGTGGGTATTGTTGGGGCGGCCAGTTCTGATTAGTAAATGGTTGGCCCTGCCATGTGCTGCCAACATTCTTCTGTTGATTATACTGTCCAAGATTCTGCTGTTGATTGTACTTTCCAGGAAAGAAAGAGGAAGAGTCCTGAAATGTATTTTGAGGCCAAGACTACCACTGACGGCATTGAGCCATCAGATATAATGGTTTTGTTTCTTCTTCTACCTCTTTGAATATAGATTTTAATCCGAGAAATGATGGGTAGTCTTCTGTGTCGTGATCCTTGGCACAAATAGCACAGACCTGAACTATATCCATGGGACATTCTCTTGGACCGTGTTTCTTTCTACACCTGTGGAAAAATATAGCCAAGGTCTATTATGCCTCTACCTTTTTCTGTTTGACCTACACTACATCCAATTGTGTAGTCAAAGTGCTCAAAATATTTGTTTTAAAGTTTTCTAGGAGATTACCGACTTCAGCTCGCGTGACACCCCCACTAGAGATATTGTTATTTCTTGTGAGGGACATTTGCATTCCTGACCTGGTCCATGTACTTCCTTGTGAGCACCTAATACACAATAAAACAATATCTTCATAAGTCTCTTGATAAATGTCACCTTTCCCCATTAAATTCAATGTTTCTACCCATTCATCTTTCATACCCTTGATCAAAGTTTCTTTGAGTACTAGACCTGGTAATGTGCCATAGGGTGATCTTTGCAAATTATACTGAAATATTTCGATATATTCTTCCAATGATTCATTTTCTTTCACGGTCATTTGAAAGATTTCATCTTTTAGGTCTCTGGTTCTGCAATAATCCTGATATTTTAGCAAGAAGGTTTGTTTCATCTGGTCCCATGAATTGATGGTTCCACCTCCCAATCCCATGAACCAGCGTAGGGCTGCTCCATTCAGGGTAGAGGAGAATAGTTTTAATTTTGGGGGTTTAGAGGTGTAGTCACACCCTCTACATAGGACATCAAATTCAAATAGGAATGCATCAAGGTCTTCTGAAATCAATCCATGGAAGGTTGGTAGGTTTTGTAAGGGAATTGCTTTCATGGGGGCATTGGCAACTGAATCAACTATTGGATACTCCAATGTGGAGATCTGAGGTTGTTGTTTATTTGCTTGTTCCATTTGTTCGAAGATGTGCCAAAAAATTTTAGGAGGTTCTTGATCCAGGTATTCTATTTGAAATTGTTGATTATTTGGTCTTCCTAGGGTTTTGACTGCACTCCCTCTATCTGGGATTTCAGATATGCCTCCTTCTTTCACAGGAGACTTAGGATTAGGTGGTGGTGGTGGGTATTCCTTGGCAACCCCGCTAGTTTCTCCTACTCCCTCCTCCAGATTATTAGAGTTTCCCTCTTCTAAGGGGTTGAGCGGTGGAAGATCTAAATTTTGAAAAGTCTACTCAGTCCCTTCAGATTTTCTATGAATATCGGCGTGGGCTGTATTTGGTGAAACTATTTCTTGAGGGATTCAGGTGGGTCCTTTCCTGGGTCCAACCAAAGCTTGAGATTCACCCTTTTTGATAATTTCGTCTATAAAAGTGCTTCTTCCAGGGATCATTGAACCCTGGGTTTTGGTAGTTTTTGGTGGCGGTTTTGGTTTTTCAAGATCCTTCTTTCTAGTCATACACACTTCTCACAACAACAAAAGAAACACCTATGAAGCCTTTTAATTCTCAACTGGAGGTAAGCATTTGCATATGCATTTTACTTATTGCCTGCATAGGTTCTTACCTTCTATATTCAATACCAAGTCCTCGAGAGACACAACCTATGCTACCTTTGACATTCTCCCCGGCAACGGCACCAAAATGTTGGGCTCTAAAGATGTCCTAAAAACAACCTTAGTTTAACATCAATTTATCAACCCAGGGATTCATCTTTTATCTCAAGAATATCGGCAAAGTTTATGCAGGTAGCCTAAAATCGTGTAGCTAAACCGGATCTGAGTTCATCAACAATCAAGTTCCTCAAACGTTCACCAAAGATTCTAAGAACTAAATGAGATTGAAATCTAATTACTAAGATGATGTAAAATGAAAGGAACTAGTTAATCTAATTGAATTCACTTAACCATAAAGAGGTAGTTGAATCTAAGAAAGGACTTGCAGATTTAATCTATTAATCATGAATTCTAATTACTGGAAAGGACATAGCGAATTATTCTATCTGTGGAAAGAAATAACAACTGTATTCTAATTGGAAGGGACAGCTAATGTAACTTTAACGGAAAGGAACAACTATCTCAATCTTAAATGAAAGGAACAACTAATGTAACTTTAACTGAAAGGAAGAGCAATTGTAAATCTAAAGCAAAGGAACAGCGCAGGTGAAAATGTGAGGAGCTGTCAAGAAACAATATTTAGAAATGGAAATCATAACAGCAATCATGAATACTTAAGGAAATGCCCGTCTTCTGCAAACAATCATTAATTCATTGATATGCTTATGCAATTAAAATAAATATGAATCATGAAATAGAAATCAAAACTCTTGAACTAATATAATTACAAAACAAGACAGTAGATTCTTCAGACTGGGCCCTCGGTCCTCCGAAGTACTGCTACGAGAAACTCAGAACACAGGGATGATAAAAGCACTCAAAACTTTCATTGATTCCATAATTGGTTAAACATTTACAACAACTGCTCACACAGGGAAATTCTGAATCTGAATACTTAAAATGCAGTTTTTTCTATATGTTTTTCTGGATCTATTATATTCTTATATATTACAATAGTTGGGTAAATCAAGCTATCCTGAGGATCGAAAGATCCTCGAGATTGCTTTACTATTATAAAATTACAATATAGCAAATGTATTATCTTCAAACTGTTTTGCACCTAAAAATTCTTCAATCTTCAATAGCTTGCGCATAGCCAAAATCTCTTTGGTCATGTTTGGCAGTTATTTGTCCAATTATGTAACAAAATCAAACCATTACAATCGTAATTTAGAATCTATTTAATAAAACTTAAATAACAACTCTAAGAGACATATTAATCATGTTCTTTCCTATTTATTCCTAATTAATTGAAAAGTTAATCAGAATGATATCATAAACTATGGACAAAAAGGAAGATATTTATACCTTTTTTGTAACCCAACATCTGCTACAATATATTAATTTACTAATAAAAGTAAATATTTTGACATCATAGTGATGATGATTGTATGAATGCAAAAACAATGGAGAATTGTTTTTGTTTCACTCATGGAAACGCTAAAGATAATGCAATGAAGTGAATAAATATATGCTAGGACATATCTGAAAAATGTTTTATTAATTTGAAGGCTATGATGCAATCATTTTTATCGACATGACAAATAATGTATTTGTGGTGTATGTCATGTGTAGAAATAAATTGGAGGTGTTGAGAAAGACATTTTCCAATGATGGACAACCTCAAGCAGAGGACGACTATGAGAAGGTTGTCATTAAAATATTTTTTAACGAACTTTAAAAGTCCTCATAAAGCACCACTGATGGGGTAATACCAGAGTGGGTGCTAGCACCCAGAGAAGGTATAAAAATGTCCATACATATGTGGCATAAGGCATGAAGAAATTTGGTAAGAATCCGTTCTGAAAAATATTTCATTATCTTAAATATATGAAAATAATTGTGAGTGGTTGTTGTATGTTATTGCTACCCGAGTAGGGTACGATTCATGAGAGACAATCATAGCAATAGAGAGAGGAAGTCTATACCAGTTGAGGATGAATTATAATCCTTACAAGAAAATGCATGAGTAATGAGTGTCATGGGTACAATGACCAAAGTAGGGAGATTGGGAATTAAGGTGCTCATAGTTAGCACATTGGGTGGAACTACTTTGAGGAAATGCATGTTTGCATAAAGGGAAGACAATGGATTTTCCATTGAGGAAGGAGGACCTTCCAATACTCCACTTGAATCATGTAGTTGTTAAAGAAAATAAAATTAGGTGGCCATGAGTGATGGCACCCTGGTTACTAATGAAGGAAGAATTCTTGAGTGCATTCAAGAGAAACTTATAGTTCCTATGTGCTAATTTGGGATCATGATCAACCTATAGTAGGAAGTACATTCCTACTGCAATAATAAATGAGAATGAACAAGCCCTATGGTGAAGAGGTTGGTTAATCTCCAACACACCATGGAAAACTTCTTGTCACAAAGGGTGGCAAACTTGAAATCAATGCAAGTGTGCATTGGGTGTGAACGGGGCCACGAATATGCGCACATTGATTAAAGATATTTGATATTTGAATAGCATTTGGAAAATTTAGTATGTTGAAAGGATGCACACTTAAATAATGATATTTATTTTTTTCTTTGTATCCTTGAATAGATGAAAATAACTTGGACTGTTAGTATGCATAATTTTGAAAATATAAAGTGCATGAAAACTAACAATTTGTTTGGTTGAGGAATGATGAAGTTGCAGGAAGAAAGGGTATTGGATATGGCAGTGTTATAAGCCATAAGGAAGACCAATTTCCTATTGATCCAAACTATTATGGGAAGAAAAATCCCATACTCATGAATATGGTTCCTATGCGGAACAGATCTGAAAATAAATGTGGAATTTGGAAATCTATGGGTAATAGATTTGCAAGAAAATTCTGAATTTGAAATTGATGATAATTTCTCGTGATTTATGTATACTTGTGATAAAGGTGAGATGAAAAGATCTATCTAGGGAGGACAGGTGAAGGCTGTCAATATGGAAAGCATGAAAAATACTATTGATTGGGACAACAGAACCCTGTGGTAAGCCATGATCACCTAGAATATGTTGTGTTGTGGAAACACAAGCCGGAGGGACACCTCAACAAAGAAATTATGAGGGACGCCTCGATAGTATGGCTCAATGAAGACTCTAAAATTATTCTTTTGCAAGAAATCCTTGGCAAGGCAAGATGGATTGCCCAAGGAATTGTGTAGCAAAGAAGGGGATGCCTGAGCCTGGACCTCAAGGGTGAGTGACCACAAGGAAGAGGAGACTTTGATAATTATTATAAAATATTGATTGGGATAATGCACACAATGGGTGTGTCCAAGAAAAAAATGTGAGCCAAGATAACAATATAGTCATGTGGATGAAAATCCATGAACTACACAAATAACTATTGTGCTACATTATGAAACTTTTACTCTTGAATTTTGAACAACAAAAAAAATTCTCATGAAATTGTGATTTATATGCTTATTTTCCAATATTATTGAAGGAATGTGATGAAGACCAAGAGTCTGGAAAGGACCTGACCAAGAAAGAGGATAAATTATTCTTAAGTAGATGAATGAAAAAGGCATGATAGGTGTTATTGATAAAGAACACTAAGGACGATGTTCCTTTTAAATGGGAGGGGATTGTAACACCCTTTTTCCCCCCGGCATGTACTTAACCATTAATTGTGATTACCATGCTATGGAATGTGGACGATGAAAATGTATTTTTGTTTATATTGTCAATAACTGACTATGGGGGTGAAGCCTCAAAGTACTTTCCTTGTATAACTAGAGGAAAAAGTGAGGAAAATGTAGAGAGGGTTCATGAGTCCAAATGACCCAAATTCTCTTTTCTGAGACAATAAGCCTCATCCAGATTCCAAGGAGGAAGCAGTCAAGGACAGAAGGATCGGTGGTTGAAAAATCAACTACCCCCATGAATGGACGCATGGAGGGTCTAGCTGGGGAGACAGAAAACTATCAGCCCGAAGTACCACAAAGGGTAGTTTTTCCTACAAGACCAGACTAAACTGAGTTTCCTTTTGAGAGAAGGAAAAGTACAGGTCCAAAACTTTCCCAAAGAGGATAAAGACATGAAAAGATACACGCAAAGGGAGACAAGAAAAGAAGACACACGTAGAGAGGAAGAGCACATGAGGATCTCCAACTGAGAGGAAGAACTAAAAGATTCATAAGTTGTTCTGGTTACCAAAGAGAACAAAAGAAAAGATCTCTTAGAATTCACAGAAAATAGGACCTGAGAAAAAGGTCATGAGATTGATGCTGAGGGAGCATTTGATAAATCTCGTAGAGACTGTGACAGAGAAAGAACCTTTGAAAAACTACAAAGGTTCCTTAGTGATATCATGGCTTGAAATGAGGGTCGATAGAGTGTTAAGAATGAATGCCTCTGAGACTATGGTTGAGTGGAGAGGTGAACACCCACAATCAGTCGATTGGTGATCGACTATAATAGATAAGTATTTGTATGCCTGTATACTAGAATTGAAATGCATGATTTGATTATCTGTAAATGTGATAACTTGTTCCTTGCGTGAAATTGATGATAATGGTGTTTAATATCCTTCTGTAAAATATTTCATTTGAATGATTGTAAGGAAACAATCTTGGCCTCTGTTTCGGTCAAAAAATCCATCACGGTGTTTTACTCATGGATTTACCACACAGTTCTTGGTGCCAAATTAATGGGACTGCCACAATCTCATTGATTTCTCAATATTACCCTATCCCTGAATTAGAACTTAGGAAAAGTGAGTGGAAGGTGAATCCTTCAACCTAGCTTCCCAGGAGACCACGGGTTCGTACCCCAACATTAATCAAATCTCAGCTAAAGGTTTATTGTAGCATATAGAATTCGAAAAGGTTCCATATGACACAGGTTTGGAAACCCCTCGCTAAGCTAAAAGGAGGGAATTTATCCTGGCTTTGAAACTCTGGGAATTTAGAGCTCTAAGACAAATGACTTCACAACCCTTAAAAAAATATGAAGACTGGAGTTGCGAATTGATGAGGGTTGTAGATCTGGGAATCCATTGGAAATCACTCTCAGTCATTAGATCGAACTTAGTTAAGGGGTAGCACTAAGTACTTCGGTGAAGTCTCACTTCAGGAGATCATAGGTGGTCTAATGCCAAAACTCATGAATGTCAGAGTTGAAAAGTTATGAAGATCGTCGATCTAAGGAACCTTTGGGATCCCCCTCAACCATATGATAAACCAAGAAGAAGGAATTATGTACAAACACTTCGGTGAAGTCCTACTCCATGGGGAAAGGAGTGTGGAGTGGGTAGAAACCCCTTAACATGGAAATTATGAATTAACATGAGCCGCAAATTCATGGATCTACATGGACACACCTTGAACATGGGATCTAAGGGGTATTTGGAGACAGTTGACGGGAACTTCAGACTTCAAATATCCAAAAGGTTTGGAAAGTAGGTGAAGGTAGGAACCCCTGGTGGCTTCCAGTCCTGGATTTACATGGCACATCGACATCACCTAGGGTGACGTGGACCCCTGTCCTATATGCCACATGTCACCCTTATTTGGGATTCTCATAGACCCTAAATTCCATTAGAACATGACAAGTTTCACCTCCTAATGAGGACACATGTCACCCCTGGCCTCTGCCATGTGTAATACCCCTGGCGCATGTATGTTTGGCTGAAGGTTGGTGGAGTACCCAAGACTCGGGAGTTCAGGGATTTGTTAAGAATGGGAGGCTAGAACTTTGACACTGAATATTTTGAAGGACCAGACACACTTGTACCTGTCTCTACATATACCGCGTCACCACGTGTAAGTGGGGACCCTTCGAAAGTCTAGGACTTCGAGACTCCAGAGGATTTATGCATAGAAAGGAAAAGAGGTGTGCAGCGCTGAAGTGTCGAATGTCGAACTCTCCCCTCACTTAAGTGTTCAATGACGAATGATCCTCGTTGTGGGATCGAGTGGTGGATGGAATTCCACCATGGATGTAGGAACTTGGAGACGATACATGTGAGGTGGATCCACGTGGGTGCCACATGGACTTTGACCAATGAGGCTCGTAGAACTTCGAAAGGGAATAACTTACAAATCAGAGCTTGGGTTGGAGCATGGTGATAGTGGTTGGAAATATCTTGATGAGAAAACACCGATGGAGATCCTGAAATTAGGATTTGATATAGTTAAGGAAAACGAAATTATGATGCCCTGTCCCTTAAAAGAGTATTTAGGGGTCAGGTGTGTTAAAATTGGTGTGTAGTATCATATATTGAGGGGATTTGTTAAGTGTCAATTTCCTTTGACATCATCTTGTCGACGTCAATGACCATTTAGTGAGGGATCCTTAAACAATTTAATCATGTTTTGTTGGTTTCGAGGGAAATGATAAGGCAAGAAAACTGGCATTCTATGTTCATTAGTGACCCTAACCTTTGATTCAACAGTTTTGGAATAATTTCAAAAAATAGTGGTAATCCTCTGCACAAGTTATTTTAGACCTAATTTATGTCCGATGTCTAGATCTGCGTTTAAACGGATGGATGACTTTGATTGAAAAAAAGGAAACGGTGGTCCATATCTCTATATAGTGTCAGCGTCGGAACAAACACACATGTTAAGTACTTTGTTATGTTTAAAACTTGCCAATGGTCGATGTCTGCATCAACATAGGAAATCTGCTCTAATCCTTATGCTCTTCTCTTATTGGTAGAAAAAAAAAATCCGACGCTGGCTTTCATTATTGTACAGGATGACATAGATGTGATGATGTGGCAGATGATATGGAAACTAAGTTTCAAAGGATGACGTGTAGGATGTCATGATGGTATGGGGTCTACGTGGCCAAACATGTGGCATGTGACATGGCAAGTGTAGAAGGTGGCATGGCCAACCTAATCATCGAAGCAACACTACACAGTTGTACACATCAACAGTTAAATTATTCCCTTATACTTGATCGATGACTAAGATTGTTTTTCTTGGTTCTCGTAGTTCATTGGCATCGGGAGAACTCATTTTTTTGTTTTGTTGTGATGGAATTACATGGATTGTTATCAACATCAATGGCCTATCGATGATCGGTGAAATCTTTAGACTCTTGGGCATGTTAACAAACTTAGCCGATGATCGATGGCTTATCGACGATCGACAAAATTTGTTCCACTTAAAAAATACACACAGCTTTCCCCCAATCTGATTATAGACACTTATTTTAGACTTTTTTTTTCTCCATCCCTCAATGTCATAAGAAGTTCTTGGAAAAGGTTGTGATTTTTTGGTCTTTCAATCCTTTCTTTTGCTTTTCTTTCCTGATGCAAAACATGAGATTTATTTTTTTTTGTATCTTCTTGAGATTTTAAATGTAAAGAAAACAAAGGAAAAAAAGTCATAAATTTAACAAAGAATAACTACGTAACCTATGTAAAGCCAAAAGAAGAATGTGTAAGATAATTAAAAGGAAAAGTGGTACCCAAAATTGAAAATTTTAATGGTTTGTTAAGGATTCAACATGTCCCTAATGATTGGTGGAGTTTCCATTTGAAATGTTGGATGTTTTGAAACCTCATACAGAGTTTTATACAGAAAAAATTATAAAATTAAAATAAATATAATTTTTTATAGAATTTGAGTTAATACAAACTCAATTGTTTTTACACATATTCCAAAAGACATTAATCCCTCTATTTTTTTCCATATTTTGGCTCATTTCCTTATGTGTTGCTTCTTGCAATAATTTGTCCAAAAAAATAGAAAATAGGATAAAAACACTTCTCCCTGAGGTTATTTGTGACAACCAAGGGGTGTTTATGGAGATAAGAAAAATTGTGGACAACAACATAATGGTTCAAAAAGCTATCCACTCTAGTTGAATCAATATGGATAAGTGTATGATCATTAAAATAAATATGGAAAATTCTTTTGATAGAGTTTGGCACTTGATTTTTTGTTTCCTTCATCAATTTGGTTTATGTTTTGTTTTTACTCGATTGGTATCAACTTTTATTTGTAATCCCTAGAAATCTCCACTAGTGAATGTAAGGCCTACAATTTTTTTTTAAAGGGAGCAAGGTTCTTAGGCAAGGTTTTCCATTATCTTGTCTATTAAATATTTTAATTAATGAAACTTTGAGTAAAAAGTTAGAACAAGAAATGATATCTATAACATACCCATACCAAAAAACTTGAATGCTTTCTCAAGTGTCAATATGAAATGTACCCACTGCTTGAGTACCTGTAAAATTCACCTTCTTGGGATGATTTCAAATTTTGGATACCATTTCATGAATAAAGAAGCATGATAATGCACATGCAGTAACCAAAAAACATGCATGAATTTAAAGGAAATATTTAACATGCCATGCACAACAATTAACAACAACAAGCGTACCATACCTCATTGCAGAGATAATTTAAATACAATGGAAATAATATAAATGCAGAGAAACATAGAGACAACTTATCTTTATGAATTAATTCATCAACTAGTTGCAGACGTTAGTTGTTCCACCCAACTTTAGACATTATTATTCTACCTGAATCAAAATAATTCCATCCCCGAGTTGAGGCTATGAATCAACAATGCCAGATCCTATGTTGACTCTCGGTTTCCCAAACCAGTCAGTAATCAATTGTCACAATTTCTCAACTATACAATAATCCTAGTTTATCAACTCTCTTTCCCCTTCAGCCTACACAAACCAAAAAGATGAACCCTCTTCCCTGCAATGTAGTCCCTTACGTTGTTTTACCTCTTTCCAGTCCTCTCAGAGCTACTGGTTAGAAAATATAAATGTTGGAACTCCAAGGAATCTCTATTCTGGACAATCCTTTACACAATTTTCAACATTCTCATGCACACATGAATCAATACCTTGTTGGAAAACACCAGTAGTTCCTACAACCAACCATCCATGGATCACTACCACAAAAATTTGTTTTCCATGCCCAAACCTATAACAAGAGTGAGATAGAATGAATGAAGAACCAATGAATGAAGTAACAATGAATGACCAACCAAAAATGAGGTTACCCCTTAAATGCCCAAAAATAGGGTTTGTATAATTGACTTTCAAGGCATGAGGTGGCTTCCCAAGAATCTCACCTAATCTCTCCCATTCTCACTAAAATCAAGGTGCATAAAATAGAATTATAAAAATAAATTTGTATACCCTCAACCCCCCTTCTCTCGTGGAATCATGTCCCCCTATAACTCTTCCCTTATCCTTCTTGCAGTCAAAACTGTATTTATTAATAAAATATTCAAAGTATTACATTTCCTATGCTCTCCAACCTTTTCAACTTTACAGGATCTCTGGTATTTCATCAATAAAATAAATAAATTATGAATTCCCCCTTTATTTTGGCACTTTCCTCGGTGCATATACAAAGATAAATTGAAAGTTCAAGTCTTCAAAAAGTTGTGGGAACTCTTCC
This sequence comes from Picea mariana, assembly GCA_032191745.1. Taxonomy (NCBI): domain Eukaryota; kingdom Viridiplantae; phylum Streptophyta; class Pinopsida; order Pinales; family Pinaceae; genus Picea; species Picea mariana. The sequence goes on from JASDQU010101189.1 coordinate 194,187, forward strand.
TACATAGATTCCTCATGCTTCCAAGTATCACCTTCAAAATCATAACAAATTCAATGAACCTTTACCAATCATATGGCTCAATTCTAGATCACTTTGACCTTCCTTTCCAATATACACATTGGATAGACCTGAAAGTCTCCTTCTGGTTCCAACTGAATGAAATTTCAATCAATAACATAGTTAGGATCATGAAGAACTTTTTTAGTAAAAAGACATGAAATACATTATGCACATTCATGGAAGAAGGCAATGCAACAATGTATGAAACTAGCCCAATTCTGTCCAATATCTCAAATGGACCTCAGAATCTGGATTCTAGCTTGGTACAATTTTCCAATTTCAATGATCTCTTCTTGGGATTCACTTTCAAAATTAAATCCTCTCCCATTTTAAATTCTCTAGTTTTCATGTTCTTATCCACATAACTCTTATATCTATCTTGTCCCTCTTTCAAATTCTTCTTAATTTTGACTATCTGATCTTCCATGTCCTTGAGCAATTTTGGCCCATGTACCACTCTACTTGTTGCATTGTCCCAACTCTCTACAGTGTTGTATTTTCTACCATACAAAGCTTCAAATGGGATCATCTTCAATGAATCTTGATACCCATTATTGTAGGAAAACTCAACCAAATTCAAGTAATCTTCCCACTTAGATGGCTTATCCATCACATACATTCTTAACATGTCTTCAATCACTTGGTTGACTCTCCCTATATTCCCATGTGATTGTGGAAGTTATGCTATGTTAATGTTTATATTTGTACCAAATCACTTAAATAATCCCCTCCAAAAGTTTGAAGTAAATTTTGTATCCCCGTTTTGAGTAATTTCCTTAGGTATCCCATGCAACCTAGCAATTTCCCTCCTATAATATTTTGCAATATTAGTTATTGTATGAGTAATTTCCACTAGAACAAAATTAATAGCCTTGATCAATGTATCCACCACTACCATTATTGAATCATGTTTCCTTGTTGTCCTATGCAACTTAGTAATAAAATAAATGGTTACCATTTCCCATTTCCTCTATGGATTTAGCAATGGAAGTAGAAAACTAATTGGGTGTCTATGCTCAAATTTCACTTTGAGATTCCATGCATCTGGAAATGTAATAAAAAACATCCTTCTTCATTCTTGGTGAAAAGTATCAGCTTCTCATTTATGGAATTGTTTTCTGATAATCGTGATGTATGGCATATGAAATATTATGCATTTTGTTTAGCACCAAATTCCCGATTTCTCCAGAATCAAGAAAATAAATTCTATTTTTATGCATAATTTTTTTTTCCATCTTGTATTCTTTAAATCTGTGTTGTACATATTCATGATGTAATACTTATTTTACTTGTAGGTATTATTGGTCTATAAAAACAACATCTATAATTATTCTCTTTAAATATGTTTGATGCATACTAATGGATGTAGCATGCATGAGATGTACCCTTCTATTAAGTGCATCAAAAACTTTAATTTATTTTCCTTTGATATGATTAATTTCAAAGTCATATTCACTTAAAAATTTCAGCCATCTTTTATTTCTAGCATTTAAAATTGGTTGCTCAAAAATATATTTTAGACCACTATGGTCTGTACTTAACTCAAATTTCTTCCTCGTTAAATAATGCCTCCACATATTCAATGCATGAACTATGGTAGCAAGTTACAAATCATGTGTGGCATAATTCCTCTCATTTTCATTAATCTTTATAAATGAATAACCAATGACATGTCCATTATGAGTGAGGACTCCAATTCCTTCTTTACATGGATTTGTACATACCGCAAAATTATCATTTGGGTTATCAATCGTCAATATAGGTGCACAAGTAAGTAACTCTTTCAAAAAATAAAATTTTATTCACACTTTTTTGTCCATTCAAACTTAATTCCCTTCTTTTGTAAATAAGTAACGGGGTTAGAAATCCTTGAGAATCCTATTATAAATCTCATGTAGTATCTAGCTAATCCCATAAAATATCTGAATTCTAAATCATTCCTTGTTGTTAACTATCCTCTAATGGATTTAATCTTATCTAGGTCTGTTGTGTTGGAATACTGAGAGGGGTTGTTGTAATCTAGGGAAAAGTAGGGAATGTTACTATTATATCCTTACATAGACATCATAGAGATACATGCATACACATAGACATAGGTAGAGACATACACAAGTAATGAGAACCCAAAGAATAGTCCTTTTATTATATGATAGAACAATACAACAAAATTACATATAACCTCTCACATGAAGCTATATGATCCTTCATGTGCTTATCTATTTATACCTCTTTCAGGAAATTGTAACTACTTAACTACTTGGTGTTGAGTAATGGGAATGACACCTTTTTTGTTTCATTTTGTTACTTATCTTGTACCTTTTTCCTTTTTATTCATGCCTTTCCCCATAATTATCATGGTCCAAGAATTTCCTTTTTCCACTAGTATGTTAATCCATTTGATTTGTTGATTCTTTGATATTTGCTTGCATTTAAAGGAGGATGTTGTCTGTGTTGAGTAACTATTGATTAATGGTTAAAGAATCTTGCATAATGATCAAATGATACTACTCTGAGGTGTTGCTACTCCAAGGCACTACTACTCTGAGATGTTGTTACTCTGAGGTGCTACTACTACGAGACTTCATTTATTGAATATTATTACCGTTGAAGTATCACCGCATGATGATGACTAGACCATTGACCCGAATGATTAATATTGATGTATCTGATGATGTGTCTTACCTTAAATTCACAACTATTGTATGTTTTGAACACAATATGTTCACCCAGATAACAGGACAGTTCGATCGTCTATTTCTATAAAAATCATTTGCATAGGTTGTAATTGGTTACAGGAATATTTTTTATCCTCTGTATATCCTTAATTAAGATAACATTGAACAACTTGAGAATCAAAATATTCTCAATTCTATTCACAATTGTAATATTTCCGAGATTAGAAGAGGAAAGGGAAAGTTTAAAAGGGGAGAGAATTCTTGCTCCAGTTAGGATAGTTTTTGAAGAATAGAAAATAGTCGACGGACTTCATGTGCAACAACAATTGTATCTGCACCTCTTGATTGAATTATAAAGTTTTGGAAAGTTGTGTCATGAAATTATGAGTGCTTAAAGTTTTAGTTTCTATAGTCTTTTTCATGTTCGACGACACAGGTATTCCAATAGAGGACGAACACCTTCAATAACCACTCACACAAATAGATCAAATATCAACACATCGATTTTTTGACGTGGTAAAACCCCTACAGGGAAACATCCACAGCCCCAACCAATGCAGCCACTTGGAGCAGTTTATTAATGAAAAATAAAAATATTACAGAGATATTTTACAAGAGACTTTCTCACAATCGATCGTCACCAAATGACCCTCCATGCTCTTTAAATAGAGATCATGGACCAATCGAGTGCTAAGCCACATATCAATGGACATTAAGATCGAGGAGAATATGAACTGTTAGATCACTCTATGTAGGGAACATATCATGACCGTCATATTTTCTAACTACAAATGCATACTAATGCATACTAAAGAAACACACTAAGAAACACACTTTTACCTAATGACACATTAGACCAAGTAGATCTTAACTAACTCCTAAGTGTCTAAATATCCTAACATCCCCTCTTAATAACAACTTGGGATAGGATTGAAGGATTTACAATATTGACACAATAGGAGAAGGAAGGAGGCATTAGAGCCTACCCACCCTTGATGACAAATTCCTAAACTCCTAACATAGATCGAAGTTTGGAAAACTTCACTTTTGTAAGATACTTTGTGAAAATGTCTGCAACTTGATATTCTATAGGGAAAAAGAGCACTTCAATAACTTTTTCATGAATGAGCTTTTTGATGCATGTGTAGCTCGATGTGTTTGATGCACTAATGTTGAATTGGGTATTTGGCAAGCTTGATGGCACTCATATTGTCACACCAAAGGTTATCCGGATGTTGTTGCTAGAATCCAAAATATAAAACAATCTGTCAAAGCTATAAGGCTTCCTAACTTGCATTTACCACTGCTCAGTACTGTGTGTCTACTGAAGAAAGTGCAATATCATTTTGCTTCTTACAGGCCCAAGTGATAGGTCATGAACCAAGGCTGAAAACATAAACGACAGTGTAATTTTGATCATCAAGGTCACAGGTCCAATCTGAATCAGTGAAACCAATGAATAAAGGAGTCCTATTGAACTATAATGCATCCTGAACTGAATTGTACCATATACATAGAGAAGTATCATTTTATATTCTTTCCAATAGCTTTCATGGGGTGTTTTCATATATTGGGAAACAAGACCAATATAAAAGGAAAATGAGGATGGGTATGAGTCAAGTATAGGAGGCTACCAACTAACTGACGGTATATGGTGGCATCAACTTCTAGAGAAGTACAAGTGGTAGTAAGCTTGACTCCAGACTGGAAGGGAGAATGGGATGGTTTACAATCATCCATGTGAAAGCGATGACGAAGGTCACAAGAATACTTAGACTGGGAAAGAAAAATTCATTCATTGGTTTGCAAAACTTGGAGGCCAAGGAAATAGTGCAAAAATCCTAAGTCTGTCATTTCAAATTTATTCTTAAGGTTGCTTTTCACATGGTTTAAAAGTTTTGAGTCACTACCAACAAGCATAAGGTCATTAACATAAAGGAAAAGGATGATGAGATGGATTCCTACTTTCTTGGTATATATACATTAGGATCAGAATGACATCTAGTGAATCCATTGTCAATACGAAAGATGACCATTTTGGCATACCAAGCTTGGGGAGCTTGCTTAAGACCATAAATAGATTTATTAAGGCAAAAAACAAGGTTAGAGTCATTATGGACATAACCAGGAGGTTATTCCATGTAGATTTCTTCTTTCAAATATCCATGCAATAAGCAGGATTTAACATCCATATGATGGACCTCCCATTTATGTGAGGCAACAAGGGAAAGAACAAGGCGGATGGAATTCATTTTGGCTACAGGGGAAATTTTTTCATTATATTCATATCCTTCAACTTGGGAAATTCCTTTGGAAACTAATCAATCCTTGTGTCTGTCAACACTTCCATTTGATGCATACTTATTTATGTATACCCATTTCCATCTGAAAAGTTTTCTTCCTTTTGGAAGAGGTACATGATCCCAAGTATTGTTTGCCATTAAAGAACGATACTCTTCATTCATTGTTGTATCCCAATCCCGATGACCTGAAGCTTCTGCAAATTTTTCTGGATCATTAGTCTCTAAAACTTGAGCCAAAAGAGAAGAGGCTCATTGGAAATGTGAACATGTCTGATGCTAATCTGAAGGATCATCGAGAACATCACCAACTACTTCTCATGTTGAACAGAACCAACTAGGAAGTGGAGGAGCTAGTGTTGGTTCAGGTTCAAAGGAATCATATGGAGGAAGGTGAGTAGGCGAAGGTGGATTTTAATCCTCACTATCATCATCTGAATAAGAAACTAGAATAGGAACAGAAGAAGGCAAAAATGCCATAGATGGCTCACAGGCTGAAAAAGGCACAATCGTCGAATTAGGCTTGCAGGACAAGAGATTTTCATCGAATTTAACATCTCTTATAATAATAATTTTATTACAATGTGGTTGAAGAAGTCTATAACCTTTGACATCTTTAGCATAGCCAACAAATATACACTTCTCACTTTTAGGTTTCAATGCTTTCATTTTCTCATCAGGAATGTGAGCCCATGCTATACTTCCAAATACACAGAAGGGACTTACATCTGGTTTAATTTTAGTCCAAGATTATTTCGATGTTGTAATTCTAAGAGCTTTTATGGGAGTGTGATTTACTATGTAATTTTCACAGTTGGTGACTTCCACCCAATACTTTAGATTTAATCCCTTAGAATGGATCATACAATTATCCATTTCTTTTAATGTGCGGATCTTTGTCTCAGCAACACCATTTTTTTGTGGTGTATATGGAACAATGTGTTGCATTTGTATTCCCTGTGTAGTGCAGTAACTTTTAAAATTATTGCTCACAAATTTTCCTCCATTATTTGTTCTTAACCTTTGAATTTGATGTCCAGATTACTTTTCTATAGGGGCCTTGTAGGCCAAAAACTTGTCAAAAACTTTTCTCTTAAGTTTTAAGAAGTAAACCCAAGTACGTCTAGAAAATTCATCAATTAAATTTAATAAATACTTGCACCCAGAAAAATAAGGAGTAGAAAGTGGACAACACAAATCACTGTGAACAAGTTGCAAAGGGCTCGAAACGTGCCAAGAGGCACGTTTGTCAAAATTGTCCCAATGATTTTTGCCGAGAACACAACTGGAATAAAAACCATCTCTGCATGAAACAGGAGGAAGACCAGTCACCATTTGTTGATTACATAGTTGTTGCAATGAGTGATAGTTTAGATGACCAAACCGATCATGCCAAAGTTTTCTCAAGTCATTTCTATGAGCAACAAAAACTGATGAAAAACATGATGAGCCAAAGTTTTCAAACTTGTACAACCTGGTAATATCATCATAAATTCTAGTTGCAAGAACATGCTTAGGATCTTTTAGATACTTGATTACAACCTTGTGAGGTGAAAACTCTATGGTTTTACCTTCACATGAATGAGTGATTTGATATACTGATACAAGGTTGTAAGAAAGACTTGGAACACATAATACATCATTGAAATGACCATTATCTACTTGAACTGTTCAGATCCCACAACACTAAGAGATCTATCATCACCAACAAATATTTTCTTGGTGTTACATTCATTTAGAGAATAACATATGTCTTTATACTTATCCATATGATAAGATGCTCTAGAATCAATAAGCCACTCATCAAAAGAAGAAGTAGAAGTTGTATTGAAGGAGAAACTAGAAGCAGAAAGTGCATGTCCATGAGAAGAAGAAGAAGTAGTAGAATCAATACTAATGTTGTGCATCTTCATTCCTACTTCTAAAGTTGTCGTCTTCTTGAAACATTTGAACTCATCATGACCATATTTATCACAAAAGTTGCAATGTATGTCAGTCTTCTTATTTTTATATTTTTCTCCTTTGTAACCATTAGGAGATAAAGTTGTCTAAGTGTGTTTGGGACCCTTATGTTGCTTGTTGTTGTAGCGATGATGTTTCTTCTTGGGATTATTGGGCTTATCTTCCTCCTGGGAAACTAAGGCTTTGTTGGAGGTGCCTGTAGTGTTTGTCCGTCCAAGTTGTACAGGCTTATCTTCCTCTCTAATCAAAGCAGCACAAAAGGAATCAAGAGTGGGTTTTTGATAAGATTTCCCTATAACCTCTCTCATGACATAAAAGGTAGATACAAATACATAATATGCACTACCTAGCTTAAAAAGAATAATATATATGCAATGCTCTTCCTCCATATTTATCTCACATTCTTCACATAAAATTCTGAGTGTTTTAAACTTAGATAGATAGTCTCAAATGCAAGAAAAATCACTTGGACTTAAATTTAGTACTTGATTTTCTAATTGTTGTGCTCGAATAATATTGAGTTTACCAAACACAAATTCAATATTTTCCCAAGCTTCATCGGGGTCATCAATTTCTTTAAGGTGGAACCTTAAATAATGAGAGATGGAAATTATGATTTGTCCACATGCTTCATCACTCCTATTAGCCCATTTGGCTTTCTTATCATCATAAGTGGGTTCTTTTTCCTTTCCCAAGATAATCGGGTACAAGCCTTTACTTCTTAATAAATCCTGCATATGAGATTTCCATTGGAAGTAGTTGGTGTTGGTAAGAAAAATATTACTAGAAGAATCCATATTAAATATGTATATATTATGGATTTAAAAACTAAAATTGATGATCTGGATGGAAAGATCTCGAAAAATTAGGCAGTTTTAAAAAAAGTGACACTAAAAATGAACTTTGGATGCGAAAGTTATGCCCTTATTAAAAAGGCATAAATGGTAACCAAAGGACCACGTGGTGGTGTAAGTTGCTTTATGAAGTGACCCACTTTTATAAAAATAAGTGGGGATCACTTTTACAATGAAGTTACTTTATGAAATAAAAGTTTCATGCAAAATAAATAACTCTAAAATAAAATATACTTGAAGTGAAATACACTTTGCAATTGAGCATGAACTTTTTCAAAAAAAGTAATAAAAAGATAGACTTGAACTCAAGACCTCTTACTTAATAAGGTAAATTTTAACAAAATGGGCTAGCAAAACATATTGTATTTTTTATCAAGAGGATTGGGGTTGTTATTGGTGTTGTTGTTGTTGACGGCCTTGGAGAACGTGCTAAAAAAAATTCACACAAGAAAAAAAAATCGCTTCTCGATCTCAACAAGGGTTAGATCTCAGTTAGCTTACCTGGAAAATGCACCTTTTCCTATTCTTTGTGATTTTTTGAGATCGCATAGTGCACAAGGAAAAGAGCATATGCAGATCTAAAAGAGTATAAACCCGGAAACAAATAATATAAAACCAAAATAATACTCTGCAAAAATTTAAAAATGGCGTATTCAAGCTTTATACCTTCAGGTCTAACTGAAATTTGTTGTTGTTGTTAAAGACGACCTTGGATATCGTGCTAAACAAAAAATATTTTCACAGACTAAAAAAAATGTCCTTCTCGATGACAACAAGGGTTAGATCTCGGTTAGCTTACCTAGAAAATGCACCTTTTCCTATATGTTTCTAATTTGTCAAGATCACACAGGGAGCGAGGAAAAGAGAATACACATATCTAAAAGAGTAGCAACCTAGAAACAAATAATATAAAACCGAAAGAAAACGAAAATAATACTCTGCAAAAATTTAAAAATGGCATATTCAGGCTTTATACCTGTGGATCTGACTGAAATGGTCATATATTGGGAAAACGAAAACCTTTTAGAGTGAAAAAAAAAACTGTTCCTAAATTAACCAAGCAGTTCATATGCAATGGAATAGTCCTCTCATCCCAGAAATGTACAAAAATGGAAGAAAATGGAGATGAGACAACTCGGCTTCACGATCTCGATCTACAACAGATGTGGGTCTTCAAACATGCTCTGATACCATGTTAGACAACACATGTATTCCAATAGAGGATGAAAACCTTTAGTAACCATTCACACAACCAGATCAAAGATCAATACAATGATGTTTTGAGGTGGTAAAGCCCCTATGAGGAAACATCCACGAACCCAGCCAACACGACCACTTGGATCAGTTTATTAATGCAAAAGAAAAAGATTACAGAGATATTTTGTTGGACAACTGAGAGGGGGGGTGAATCAGTTGTTAGCATGCTTAAACAATTATGCTTCTTTTTAAATATTTACAAGGCACTCAATGATGATCACAATAATGCAGAGAATTAAACAAGGGAACATTCAACATCAGTCACATATATGAGAAAGACAGAGACAGATAATTCCCGA
>JASDQU010101189.1:203643-225555 GCA_032191745.1 Picea mariana
GATAAGTATTATCTACATTCTTTACATCATCATACATATGAGCACCAACTCATTGTGAGGATACAACCTCTGTTTTTGCAAGCTGCAACTTGCTGAGAGCACCGACTCTCTGTTTTCTCTAGCACCCACTAGAAGGAAGCACCGACCCCCTGGTTTCTCTAGCACCAACTAGAAGGAAGCACCATATCCCTGGTTTCTCTAGCACCAACTAGAAGGAAGCACCAACTCCCTGTGCTCAAGCACCCACTTGAACCTTTGAGGACACCAGTCCTCCCTAGCACCTCCCAAACACCCTAAATAATAAATTGTTTGTTACTGAAACTTATTACAATGATATTAAATTATTCAATGGCTTACCAGCCCTGTTGTTGTTCTGTTACGATGCTCTGTCCTGTCTGCATCAGTGTCTTTTGCACGCCCCTTGCACTTTCTGTTCTTCTACCTTTTATACTCTCTGCACCATATCCCTTTGATGCAACCTTCCTCTAGCGTGCATCTCTGCTCCTGTGCTCTGCCTCCTTGCTCACACTTGAATCCACCCCATGACAACAACTCCCATCTCTTCTCTGTTCAACATTCTTATAGTACCCGTGCTCCTTGTGCATGAAATATTTGCCATGCCACTACATGCTCACACCACGCTCAATCTACTGCACATCTCGAGTGATTTTCCTGATCATCAAAACTCTTCAGCTTCTCTGGTGGTTCCCGCCATGCGTTCAGCATCACTGGGTGTTCTGCTAAGAGTCCTCAGCCTCTCTAGCAGTTGAGACTACTCATCTTCTCTGGCATAGTCGAGCTTATGCCTCCTGTTTCAATTATAGGCTTCAACACTCATCCATCTGTCAACCCTCCTAACCATCATATTGCTTCACTGGGTGAAGCTTAGAGACTCTTCATCTTCTTTGGTGATCACATAGAGGTCTCTTCGAATTCTCTAGTAGAGACCATCAATGATTTCTAGCAGTTACAATGCGACGTGCTACAGTAGCCCTCCGTTCTTGTTCTGATTCATCTGCACGGTTGGATTGATTCCAAGGGATTTTGCATTCATTTTGGCATTTCGACATTCAGCAATTCGACATTGGTGTGACCATGCATCTCGACATTCCCAGTTGTGATCCCTGAAATGGAGCTTGGTTGCTCTAGCTCTTTCCTCCATCTCTCGCTGATGTGACCAAGGGCTGTGACCACAGCCTTATGCAAAAGGTGCTTTCGCGATTTCGCATTTCGTGAGTCTGGAGATGAGACATCTCGACTCTCCAAGTCGCTATCCCCGATACCCCGAAATGGCGTGGGATCAACGGTCCTGATCAACACTTGATCTAACGGATCAGATCATTTCACGATTTCGCATATCGCGATTTCGACATTCCTGTGATGAATTTTATTGATGCTTCAAAGTCCCGATCCATGAAACTCCGAAAGGTTGTCGGATCAATGGTACACATAACCCCCAGAGATGGACGAATGATGGGATTTCATTGTTTCACAATTCGGCATTTTGGGACTCCTGATGTTCAGAGTTTCTTGACATCTCTATCTCCCGATCTCTGAAACTTCAAAGTGGTGTAAACCTGTTGATGTCACACATGTCGAATACCTGCCACGTGTCACCCTGATTCATGACTTACATGTGCTTGAAATGTTGAATCAATCTGACACTTGTCATTACCTGGTTGTGCCCACGTGTTCCTACCTGACGTGGTTTGTTGACGTGAGTCGAATTGACGGTCCGGATCACATCTTGATCTGACGGATGCGATTAAATCACAATATCCCATATCATGATTTCGGGATTCCTATGGTTATTATTCTTTGACATATTCAACTCTCGATCCGCGAAACTCCAAAATGGAGTTGGATCAATGGTGCAAATCACATCTTGATCTGACGGCTGTGGTTAAGTCGCAATTTCACATTCCACGATTTTGAGAGGTTAGGGAACCCCGTTCCTTTGACTCTCCAGTCAGTGAAATGTTGATCTGTCTCCACGTGTCCTGCCTAAAGATGGATGGTCTTCCTTCTTTCAGGATTTTGTGAGCCCTCTACTCCTTGCACTTTAAAGAGCGTGTAGGTTCTCCTCGATCCAACAGTGGTTGGACCCTGCGCTCGGATCTAACGCCCGAGATCTATCCTTCATATCTACGTGCTCCTCTTGTCTACATTGAGATCTGACGGTCATCGAGAATTCAGGATGGGATCCAATGATCACTGGCGCTTCTCCTTCGAGCTTGTGCATCCTCCTTACTTGGAATAATTTCTAAGTGTCAAAGGCCTCGACCTTTGATCCACCTGTGATCCTAAGTACGCTATCTCCCTTGAGATTTAGTCATGAGTTAACCTCATCCCTGGTGCGTACCTACGCACTACATTCGACTCTGCGCTAATTCCCCCTAAGCTTACTTTGTTCCTGTTTTTCCATCAATGCACAGTTTGATCCTGCCATCAATGACAAACACATACTGCCTATAAAGCATGCCCACCATCCTCTGCACTATCTCTTATGATCTTATCGAGCTTGCTCTACAACGTCTTTCCAAACTACTTCTGATGCTCGTCTGTTACATTCTTCCTATACTCATGCCATCTTCACTGTTGTACTTGCCATCAATGACAAGCATACGCTACCTGTTAAACATTTGCCAACATATTTTACAAGAGAGTTTCTCACAATCGATCAATGAAAAATGACCCTCCATCTTATTTAAATAGAGATCCTGGACCAATCGAGTGTTAATCCATGGATCAATGACCATTAAGATCAAGGAGAATATGAACCATTAGATCACTCTATGTTGGGAACATATCGTGACCATTGGATTTTATAACTACAAATACATACTAATGCATACTAAAGAAACACACTTTTACCTAATGACACATTAGACCAAGTAGATATTAACTAACTCCTAAGTGTCTAAATATCCTAACATTTCCCCTACTAAGGAGGAAGGTCCCTCCTGTTTAGCAGGGTTGTTGTTCCTATATCATTAGTTAGATTAGCATAACTATATTATCTTGTTATTCTATTTCTTAGTTTAATTCCTAGCGCATATATTTGACATGAGTGAATTATTCCAATTATAGTTGTCACAATTGGTTTGTTACTAGTGTATTTATTTCAATTTAGTACGAGTGCATTTTTGGGTTGTTCAAACAAGAGTTCATTTGTGTTTGAGAGAGTGTGCTTTAATTCATTCCATCAAGTGTTTTGTTATATTTCAATAAGTGTTCATTTTGATTATGTATGCTTGTGTTCTCAATTCGATTCTAGTAAATGTTGTATTCCAATTCTGTCTCTGTGAGTTTTCAATTAATTGTTGCAGTGGTTTCAATTTCAATTCTATCAAGTGTGTTTTGATTACATGCAGCAAAGGTGTGTTTCCTTTATAGAAGAAACATAGTTTTCAGATGTTCTCTTTCTTTTCAGCAGTCTGTTTATGATTTCATGAGTAGTGAGGAGATTAGCAATTGGTTAAAGAAGGTTGATTGAATTTCCTTTAATAATATTACTTGGTTGTAGCTTAAATTGATATAAGGATTTGGTATGTTTACATTAGTTCTGCAGAGAATGTGTGATTAGTGTATTTCATTTATCATCAATTTTTAGGAGAATTATTTGTCTGCATAAACATTGCACAATAACCTTGTAATAAAAAGACTTACCCCGGGTTGACAATTGAATGTATTAGATGTATTAACTAGAAAATTCATGACACCAACATTTTTGGCATTGTTGTCGAGGAGTTTACTAAGGGTGCAAGAATAATACCTGACACCATCTTGATGAATTGCGAGATCCATGATGCATGAATAAAATAGGAGAAGAATGGTTGGCCTCGAAAAATACAGGAAGAAGAAAGGGCCTTGGTGGGAAAAGAAATCTTGATCAAGGATGGGTAACATATATTAACTATCTAATAAACAAAGTGGAGTCATCGACTTCAGGAGGGGTACATCAGAAACCTAAAACATGAAAAGGGATGGATTCTCAGTCCTCTTTTCAGGGAGATCCATTAACAACAGCAGTAGAGGCCAAATATCAAGATTTGACAGAAGGAATGGGGACTTCCAACAATGAAAATCAAGAATATTGAGATTCTAGGATGGAATTCGATCAACCTAATAACATGTCAGAAACCAGCCAACCTATTTTTGATCCCACTGATAATCTTATTTTTTATCAAGAGAGTGTTGTTGGAAACCTCGAGAAATCATCGGAGAATATCCCAAAAATAGAAGATATTCCCAGACCTAATTGTCAGAAGATTCGTACTTTATGGAAAAGACACATGGGAAATGAAAATGGAAATGACACAGTCTCGACCTTTGATTTCCCTATTGGGAAGATTCCAAGACTAGCCCCAATGAAGAATATACCTCTATCTGTACTTCCAAATTTTAACAATCAGATAAGTGAAAACCTAGACACCTTCCTATTCGAATTTGATTTTATGTGTCGAAGCTACTATTATACTATGGATGCTCAAAAACTCAAAATATTTATAGCTACCCTAAACAAGTCAGTGTTAAGATGGTTCATGGGCCTTGGAGCTAACTCTATAACCTCCTGGGACAATATGAAACAAACATTCCTGACAAAGTATTAATATTATTACAGAACAAGGGACCAGAGGGAAGAACTTTTCAAGATGTCTTAGAAGGAGGAAGAAACCTTGGTGGATTATGTGGAACGCCTCAAATATAATTTGCAGAGATCTAAATATAATGATTTGGACAAGGATATTTTGAAAATAATTCTGATTCGAGGCATGATGAATGATTTCTTGGATATGTTGAACTTAATGGGGAAGGGAGATATATCAAAGGAACCACTCGATGAAATTATTGATTTATGCCTAAGGAGTTCGAGAGGATCATCAAGGAGTAGAGACCAAACACGAGATACTACTACAAGGATATAGAAACCTGCCAACGATGGAGTAACAAGAGCAGAGATTGGTAATTTATTTGAGATTTTTAAAACCGATATTCTTAGCTGTTTGAATACATAGTTGGATGTTATGCAGGTAAATCAAAAACAAGCTAAATAAGAGAAGGAATTGGTAGTTGTTTTTCCTAAATGTAAGGACAAACATCCTCATAGGGAATGCCCACTTGAAATTTTGTAAACATGTGGTATCTATGAACTAGACCACCAAACAAAACTTTGTCCATCATTGCCAGTATTGAAAGCAGTATTTAAGGGCTCAAATGAAGACATAGCACAAACATATTTCATCTCCAAGAAACCATGGAAAGCGCATCTACTAGGTATGCATCAAGACCCATTCCCCTCTTTCAATAATTGGAATCATATATACAATACTTATATTCCATAGAAAATCCAATATCCCTCAAACCCATGGCCATTTCCCCCACAAAATTAGTATCACACGCCTTGGGTTCCATATCCAAATCAAACAGTTCAATGGTCTCAAGGATGGGAAAACTCTTCTTTCCATGGAGGGAAATTCCCAGTCAAGTCTCAATCATGTGTACAATAACCATATTTTCCTGTACAAAAACAACCGATACCCCTGCCACCCAATATTATACCAAGTAACCCTCCACTGCGACCCCAGTTACATTTTCAATCTAACTTGAGTCCAGATAATAAAACTATCCATCAATTTGAAGCATCTATATTCCCCACATATTGCATCACCCCCACACAATGCAATGAAGTAAAAATTAGGTTAGGAAGGATAATAAATCAACAACCCTCACCTA
This sequence comes from Picea mariana, assembly GCA_032191745.1. NCBI lineage: Eukaryota > Viridiplantae > Streptophyta > Pinopsida > Pinales > Pinaceae > Picea > Picea mariana. Next base: position 209,380 of record JASDQU010101189.1, read on the forward strand.
TAATTATAGAACATGATGAAACAGACTCACAGAGTGAAATAACGCCACCTTGCATCCAGTTTGAAGAACACCAAAAACACACAGAAATTCCAGAAAACAAGTTGAAACTCGGAACGATATTTCTACGTTTGATGAAACTCCCAGTAAACCATATAAAACTTAGTATACCACCTCTATTGAAACTCCACCATATCTATAAAGGTTATTTGTGCCCAAATGTACTCCCCAACCTGAGTTTGACTTCCTTGGAGAACTGAAAAACTTATGTGTCAAAATTCCTCTGCTGCAAGCTATCAAAGATGTTCTAATTTACACCAAAACAATGAGGGAATTACACATCAAAAATCCTAGTAGGAATCCTAGATATCCCCCACAGTTCAAGTATTGGGAAAATTGTCAGAAATAATGCCAGGAAAAATCATTCCTGCTAAAATAGATGACCCTGGGAACCCCACAGTAACCATTCAGATTGATCCAATGAATATTCCAAATACGCTTATCGATCTAGGAGCTGCAATACATATCATAACTAAGGAAACAATAGAAATGTTGGGACTTAATGACACAATACCTACCCCCACTATGATGGAGCTGGATAATCAATCCAAAATTTTATCGAAAGGGGTGCTAGAAGATATTGTCTTATCTGTGAAATCCTGGGAATATTCGACAGAATTCTTAGTGCTTCAACAAAAAAATCGTTTAGAAGGACACCCTATGATCCTAGGAATACCTTGGTTAGACATCACTAACACATTTATCGACTCTAAGACACAAGCTATGACAATTTATGATGGAAAAACTACAAAAAATCTTACTCTGTATCCCCCTGCCAAACCAAGTGAAGATCATGACATCCCTATATGGGTTGAACTTGAGCCAGAAGAAAAAAATGTATAGCCAATTCTCATTCTTGGTAAGGCCCTTTGTTTCAAGGATGAAACAGAGGATGATAATATCAACATTTTTATCAGTAACCCCCCATCAGTCAACCAGCCAGGGACCCAATTTTTAGAAATCATAATGAGAGAACCTAATAAACAAACCCTTGATGATGATCCTTCTTTAAAAATGATACCTTTAGTACTAAGCCATAAAATAATCCCAATATAATTTGAGCCCGGAAAAACCTTAAATATCAGTCAAAATTTATCAACCCTACAGAAACAACGATTGATTCAACTGCTAAGGGAACATAAGGAAGCCTTTGCTTGGTATTACACAGACATGAAGAGAATTCACCCTGATCTTTGTACTCATCATATCTACATAAAAGAAGACTGCATATTCTCCAACCCCAATGTAGGATGAACCCAGCCATGAAAGAGATCGTAAAAGAAGAACTCCAAAAACTATTGAAAGAAAATTTTGTCTATCCAATATCGGATAGTTAATGGGTTTCCTTGCTAGTCATTGTACCTAATAAAAATGGAGAATGGAGACTTTTTGTCGATTACAGAGAATTAAATAAAGCCACACAGAAAGACCATTTTTTGTTACGATTTATTGACCAAGTCCTTGATTCCCTGACTGGCAAGAAGTTTTTTTCATTTCTTGACGGTTTCAATGGATACAACCAAATCATGATTAATCCTGAAGACCAGGATAAAACTAAATTTACTTGTCCGTGGGGCACATTTGCTTACTGAGTCCTCCCATTTGGCCTTTGCAATGAAACGACCACCTTTCAGCGAGCCATATTTGGAATATTTTCATATTTGGTTAATGACTCTCTTGATATTTATATGGACGATTTCACACCATATGATGATACTTTCGACATGGCTTTGGAAAAACTTGAAAATGTACTAAAACATTGTATACAAACTCACCTTGCCTTAAGCACTGAAAAATGTCATATGATGATGGACGAGGCAATTGTACTTGGACACTATATTTCTTTTGCAGGTATACAGGTGGATCCAACAAAAACTAAGGTAATTTTAAGGATCCCTACTCTGAAATCAAAAAAGGAGGTGTGTAGCTTGTTAGGAAAAACCAGCTACTATCGTCGATTTATTGAAAATTATTCAAGAATAACATCTCCTTTATTCGCATTGCCTTCAAAGGATGTAAATTTTTTGTGGACTGATAAATGTGAAACTGCTATTACATATTAAAAATACCACTTAGTTGAAGCACCCATATTATGAAGCCCTAATTGGAATTTTCCATTTCACATTTCTTCAGATGCCTCTAACACGACCATTGGTTTTGTACTTGTATAGTGGAAAGAATAGAACCCATACACCATTTTTTATACCAACAAGAACCTAACATCTACAAAGTTGAATTATACGGAAAAAAAAAAAAAAAAATTGCTTGTTGTTATACATGCTAGCAACAAATTTTGGAACTATATCATAGGTTACAAAGTATTTTTCCATACAGATCATTCAACAATTAGATATTTGATGAAAAAACCTGTTACAAATGCTCGCGTTAGTAGGTGGTTAATGTTACTACAAGGATTTGACATCATTATTTTGTATAAAACTAGAAAAGACAATGTTGTAGCAGATTTGTTGTCTAGGATTACCAATAACAATGATGATACTCATGTTGATAACTCTTTTTCTGATGAATACTTATTTGTGGTATATACTCACTCACCGTGGTATGTAGATATTTCTAATTATCTTGCTACAGGAAAAATGCCACACCACCTCTCTCCTAGGAAAAGGAAAAACATTATTCAGCAGAGTGCTTGGTTTTCTTAGATAGATGGTTGTCTCTTTTACACATGCAATGATCTAGATATTCGACATTCTATCAAAGAAGATGAGATTCATGACATCATGAAGGCCTACCATAATGAGCCTTGTTGTGGACATTTTTTCGATAAGAGAATAGGGAACAAATCACTCAGTATGGGGTATTATTGGCTTACCCTTTTCCAAAATGATAAGAAGTACATACAAACATGTGATTCCTACCAACAAATGGGCCAACCCACTCAATCAGATGAAGTGCCACTAAAAACCCAATTGGTGATTAAACCCTTTGAGAAGTGGGCTCTTGACTTTGTGGGGCCTATCAACCCCCCACCTCATCATAAATTCTACATTTTGGTATGCATAGATTATGTCACCAAATGGGTAGAGGCTAAGGAACTAACCAATTCCATAGAGAAATTGGTTGCATAGTTCCTGTTTGAAAATATATTTTTTTCATTTTGGAATGCAAAAGGAGATAGTAACATATGGAGGACCTCACTTTACTTCCCATTTGATTGCATAACTTACCAAGAAGTAAAGTATTTGCCACAAGGTCACCTCACCGTACCATCCACAAGCAAACAGTCAAGTGGAAGTCATAAATAAGGTCATTGTAGGAATACTCACAAAAAATGTGGCAAGTCATCATCGTGATTGGTCTAAACATTTATCAGAATCCCTTTGGGCCTACAAGACGACATGGTGAAATACCACAAGATTTTCCCCATATGAAATTGTTTATGGTAAAATCCATGTCTTTCCCATTGAATTCGAGATCAAAACATTGAGAACAACTTTAGAAGTAAATATGTATCTAAATACATCTTAGAAACACCGTTTAGATCAAATCAATGAATTAGATAAAATTTGCTTGGTTGTCGTACATCAGAATGATTTAATCTAGCAACAACATGCCAAGTGGAATGAGAAGAGTATCAAGAAGAAGGAATTTTGAAAGGGTGATTGGGCACTATTATAAGATTCCAGGTTTAAAGATATCAAAGCGAAATTGTGCATTAGATGGTTGGGTCCCTATGAAGTAGATGCATTTTTTGATAATGGTATTGTTATACTTATAACCATAGACTACTCACAAATATCTTTATTGGCCAATAGCCATTGAATCTGACTGTATCATGAACGACTTTCCAAATAATCATTTGTTTCTCATGTTAGCTCATATCTAGGGTTAAAAATCATCGGAGCTGAACATCATGTTACAATGCTATCAAAATAATAAAAATAAATAAATGAAAATAAAGAGAAAAAGAGGGGAAACATTTTCTTCTAATGCACCAAAGTATTTGCAGGATCCTATCGTTATAGACCAATGATATCCATCCAAGGCACTTGAAGTACAATTAATTTTATCCATTTGTTTTGTTGCAACTCATTTTGTTGTAAATCTTCCTTGTTGCAACTCACTGTCGCCTTGTTGCAACTCATTGTCATTGTGTTGCAACTCATTGTCTCCTTGATACAACTCATCGTTGCCTTGCTTCAACTCACTATCACCTTGCTACAACTCATTGTTTCCTTGTTGCAACTCATTTACATCTTGCTACTACTTGTTGTCATTTTGTTGCAACTCGTCCTATGATGGAAATATGCCTTGTTGCAACTTGTTGTTGTTTTGCGACAACTCATTTTCACCCTACTACAACTCAATGCCACTTTATTGTAACTCATTGCCATAGTGTTGTGACTCACCACCACTTGTTGCAACTTGCGCTACATAACCCATATTGCGATGACAGTTGTCCTACTCACCTTTTTTTTCACACACCATAATTATTTCCCATTCAAACTTATTGATCCAACCTCATGATTGCTATGTTGCCACTTATTTTCTTTAACTCAATGATGAGACATTATTTTGCAACTCCTAGATCTCGTACTTGAACTCGTGTACGATATTATTGTATTTGTACCTTAGAAAATACACTCACAATAGATCACGTGTCATCTTTTGTGAGAGGTCATGAATTCCACTAATTTTTTGTCTAGGACACACAGTAAGTGTCCCCCACAGATACGTCTTTCTCCTGTTTTCTAGCATAATTTTAAAGCTCAACATGTCATTACACCTATACTACCAAGACATGCCATGTTAGCTGAGGACAGATTCCACCTTTAGTTAGGGGGGTCACTTCATGACAAGACACATGATTCTATGTCGACCACCATAAATAACATAACACCTCCATTGTACTCCATCATTACTAAATCTGGTGTAAATTTTCATATCCTAGATTTCCCTAATTTGGAAATCTATTCCCAACATTCAACTGCATGTCCAAAACTATAACTCACCTCATTGAAGTCCACTCTGCATCACCTAATTTTCTACAGTGGGAGGTTTGTTTGTTCACCATGAACCTAAATTAGTTGGACTACTCCACGGATATCTGGAGGCCTACCAAATATTTGAAAACACAGGGTGGGTGACCTTTTTTGAGAGATTGCAGGGATTTAAAAATGATGTCTCCTTAGAATTCTCCCAAAACTTGGACGGAACAAGTTCATCAGTCCGTGGATTACATATTGAGTTCATAGAGGGAACAGTTGTAGAAATAATATAACTAACAAGGACTGGAGTAATTTGGTTCAGTAAGAAGGTTTTTATCCCAACAACCAGAATGAATTTCTTGAGAGGAGAAGAACAGGTCATAAACAAGGGTAAGGTTGTCAATAGAATCTATCTCCCTTTCCCTTGGAAAGACATAGAATATTTCATCCAATGATACATCACATGTGAAGGTATATTTATAGTCGTTGATAACTACTATTTTATGTTATTGTCCCACCTCTGTCATGGCCAACTTCTCAATATTCCATACTTTCTGTTAGAATCCCTGAAATCTATGGTAGGCTATGTTCATCATTTCAAGCACCCTCAGACATGCATTACAAATCATGGGTTAATTAAGTTATTTTTTATCCATGCATTGAGGAAAATGAATGCTACATGCCATGATTTCATTGGTCACATGGAAACATAGGGTTTGGAAAATGAATGAAGAGAGGAAATAGAGAAAGTGACAGAAAAAGAGGAATTAGAAATGCCAGCTAACCTTGAGCTTGAATTCATCGATAAAAATAGCATTCCTGGGGATAGAAAGTCCAAGAACTAGGAAGAAGGGGAAGTGGAGAGCATTTACAATGATATGAACATGGGAGTAGAGGAATCCATTAAGATATAAAAAAATCAAGAAGATAAAACAACTGACATAGAGAATGAAGGAGGCGACACATAAATAGAGAAGGAAGATAAAGAAGCTGACATAGAGAACAAAGGGGGTGATACAGAAAAATATCTAAGTGTAGGAGATACAAAAATTGACCAAGAAGACCATGGCGAGGAAGAATATGTTTATGGGAAAGAAATTCAAGATAATCCCCCCATTGAGAAGCATGTCTCGCTAGAACCATCTAGTGACGAAGTGGAAAGTATAGAAGAAGACCCTTGTGTTGAAGCATACAAACCATGCCCAGTCATAGAATAACACTTTCAGCAGAGGAAAACAAAAAGAAGATCACCTTAGGTGATTAAGTAAGACACCCAACCATATGAAATGTTGACCAGGATTGAGTGCCCACAAGAACCTTTTGAAGAAAAAACTCTTGTAACGAAGGAAAAATTGAAGCCAAGATGAGTGAGGCTTTCTTCGGCAACAACACTAGTTCAACTTGAAATTAATGTTGAGTGTGAATATTTTCCAGGTCCTATCAAGCTGCCAACTAGTTCTTCCTTTGACCTCAAGTTGGCTCTAAGTCTCAACTGTCAAACAAGGGTTTTTTGTTTTTTTATAAAAACAAATAGCTTAGGAACTTCTTTGTTGATTTGTTATGGTTACATAGGCCATTTAGGTGCTCTAACATGTAGTTTTTGTCACCAAGAGGTTAGCACATGCATACCAAAATATATGTAACACACCTAGAGATATTTATTATTGAAAATATTGTAGTTCTAAACTCTAACATACATGAAAATCAACACAGGTATTTTTGGTCAACATCACCCTGGATAAAACCCCCCCAGGGAAAACTAGTTTGGAATATGCGTGTATATATGTGGAGAATATAAGGTGGAATACAACAAGTAAAATAAATAGAAGAACTTGATACAATAACATCTTTATTCAAGCTACAATACAATCCCAACTGAAGGAAGGTGCACCCTAGGAAGGTGCACCCTCCAAAAATGTTGTCTAGACCATTGAACTGAAGCTCTTTTCCAACTGGAGGCTCTGATGGAGAAACCCTCCCATTGTACTCTAATACTAAGTTGTAGCTTCCCACTAAAATAGAACTCATTGCAAACTAAGATCTGAGAGTCCTCCCTCCTGATGATGCACCCTCCTCACCAAGTGCGCCCTCCTCCACGCAAGAACCACTCCACTAAATAAATGAGGACCTAAGCTTACTAGTTTCCTCCATGGATAGAAGCATCCAATATTTCCTCAACTATAGCCTCCAAACTCATCCTCGTGATCTATCTCAAACTCTCCAAGTGAACAAATGATTGAATGAGCTCTCCTTTTCCCTTTGTGCCCCTCTTGAACCTCCATAAGGAAACCTAAAGAATCGATGATTGAGATCATCCTATCTCATGTCCAATCAATGGTTGAGATCACCCCATAATAATCTCACTCTCAAACCCACTTTGGGTTAATTTCCCTAAGTTCACCTTATGCCTCCTAATTCACCCACAAAGTGAATTAATAGTCATTTAGGCTAAAATGACCAAATTTCACTTTTGACTTAAATCTCCTAAGTCAAAGTGAAATTAGACATAAATTACAAGGCACAAAGTACATAGTACTTCTGACATATGTTTAGGATATCAAAAACAAATGGGGAATACTTCCCAAGGTACATAATCTCAACACTCCCTCTTACCGAGGAAAGTGTTTCTCACCAAGCCCATCTTGTCTCTGAAGTAGACATGTTTTCCCCTTGGAAGGGAATTGGCGAAGATGTATGCAATATTCTCTTCAATCGATATATACTGTAAATGTACTGCCCCTATCTGAACCCAATCTCTGATGAAGTGATACCTGATCTCAATGTGTTTCGACTCGTCATGGAAAATCAGATTCTCAAAGAGATTGATACAACTTTGATTATCGCAGTGTATGACAGTCAGTGGCATCTCCTGACCAAATAATCCTACCATCATCTTACGAAGAAAAATGGCCTCGCAACTAGCCTCATTGGCCGCCATGTACTCTACCTTGGATAAACTCAAAGCAACTAACTTCTGCTTCTGGCTAAACTAGGAAACAATTCCTGACCCCAAACCAAAGCAACACCCTGAGGTGTTTTTCCTGTCAGTATCACATCTTTCCTATTCTGAGTCAGTGTAGCCAACCAAACTGACCCCATCAGCTCTAACATAGTCCAGGCCAAAATAAATTTTCCTAGAAATGTACCTCAACACATTTTTTTCCCCAATCCAGTGAACACTCCTTGACTCTACCATGTGTTGGCCGAGAGTTTTCATGGAAAAATAGATATATGGTCTAGTGTTGACTAGATACATAGGTGAACTGATCAAACTCCTATAAGTTGTAGCATCTACCAACTGGGAATATGAAGCACTAAGCTTCTTCTAGTTGGTAACCATGGGTATCGACATAGGTATGTAGTCCTCCATCTAAACTATGCTCAGAATATATGCAGCATACTTCCCCTGCCCTAGAAATACATGTCCATCCTTCTGTGATACCTCAATACCCAAAACATATTGCATCAACCCAATGTCACTCGTCTCAAAATTTGATGCAAGTCTGAGCTTGCAGTTAGCTATGAGATCATCGGCTCCTGTGATGAACAAGTAATCCACATATAGAATGAGAATGAGCATGTCCTCACCTCTAATTATGTAATAAAGGTTAGGATCAACATCCCTCTTCTCAAATCCCATTTAAAGAAAGTATGTATCAATATGTGAATACCAAGCTCGAGGAGCTTGCTTCAAACCATAAAGTGACTTTCTCAAAAGGCACATGTGAGTCTCTCTCTCACTCACCTAGAATCCCTGTTGTAGTGTCCCCAAGGTCGAGCCCCATTGCAAACCATGTTCTGAAATGAATTGTAATTATGTTTCATAGGTTGGTGAGCCAAGTTTTATAAGCTGGAGGCTTATGTGTTTGTTAGGCCAGGGAGCCTAAGTGTTGAAGGCCAGGAGCCTGCTGTTGTATATGCAATCACGCAGAATAATTAATAAAATATAAACACCGCCATGTGCAGACCGACCACGATGAATGAGTGAAGGGGGAATAAGAATCCATAGAGTGGGCAAGGAATTAGGGGAAGGAAGGTGGGAAAAATGGGCTAAGCCTAGGGGGCTTAATCCTGGGAATAATATTTTAATATTATCCCAAAAGACATGTGCATTTTATGTTTTATCCTAAGTTTCTGGCAAGGGGAGAACATACAAGGGAGATGCGTGCTGGTGGAACGCATGCAGTTTCATGGGTGACAAGTGTCAGCCCTAACGTATGCGAATAAAATGGCCAGGGTGAGCCGTGAGTGTTACACGTTAAAATTACTCACTTTTGATAGTGTCGCAAGTGTCGTCATTACAAAGGTCACAAGTGTCGCAATTTGCTCACAAGGTCGCAAGTATCATATGTTGCTCACAAGTGTCGTAAAACATCAAACAAAGCATGCTGCCATGATGCCTATGTCATGCCTATAACGACATGAGGAGGACACTTGAAACACCTCAAACATTTGATTTGGAAGAGGAGAAATGAGTCAACAGGCTTGCAAACCTTTTTCCATCTGAAAGCACCTCAAAAACTGAGTTTTTGGAGAGGATCGCTCCCCCTTACACTATCTCGGAGCGTCGGCACTCCCCCTTACACTGTCAGGGAGTGTTATAACGCTCCCCTGCCCCTTTTAAAGGAGTGTTATAGATTTTGAGAGTGTTGGCGCCCCCCTGAAGCCTATCAGGGAGCGCTACAACGCTCTGATGTCCCTTTTGAGGGAGCACTACCTATTCTGGGCAGTTGTTAAGATGTTGAGATGAATGGGGGAAGCATATTTTCATTCTTGGAAGGCAGTTGGATTCGAATCCCTATTCCATCCATGATCCTAGGGCAGATCCTCAACTGAAGGAGGCAAATCCTCAACTCCCCCAAGGATATCTCAAGTGGTTGAAGCCTCTCCAAGGCTATATAAGAAAGCTTTCTAATGGTGAAAGAGGACTGCAAAATAGAGAATTACACCAAACTTATGATCTCATAAGTGGTGTTGGAACATAGTTGATTGGGGGAAGAACTGAAGTTATGAAACTTATGATCTTGGAGGAAACACACAGTTAGCCAAAGGAGAATAATCAATAAAGCTGTTGTCATCCAGATTGTGGAACTTTCAGGCAAGGGTTAGACGAAGAGGACTTGACGAAGATGTCGCATTCGCATCTACGATTGTAAGTACTGTTGTCGTTATTCTCATTAATATGACACGCTTGGCCTGTTTCTTTCTAGTTTGTGTCTAATGTTACATGAACTTATCACTAGTTGATAGATCTATTTTCAAGCTAACATCAATAGAGTAGGAAGTGTTCGTACCCTTCTTTGTCCACAGAACTTAGCGAGGAGCAAAAGATTGGAGCGCAACTTGGAGCGTGCAGGGACAAACGTCGATAAAAAGGTACCTCTGTCATCCCTCCTTCTCATGTGTTAGTTTATATAGATTTGAAAGGAAGTCAGGGTCCATGATAAGCATTTTTCTGTCTAGGGTTAAGGTCAAGCTCTAGAGGTCGATCTACTTGTCCGCAGGCATATTTTCCTACAACGGTGAGAAGGGTCTCTCCCCCATTCTACCCGATTGTTTGAATGCGTACAGAGCCCTGGATAGTACTACCAACCCGAATCCTGTAGATAACCTTCATGCGTCCCTGTGATTTGAAAATTCTATGTCTATCTCTGAGAAAACCGGTGTGTATATTCCCAGAACGAGAAGCCTACGTGGATTTTGGAAAGAGTGTATGTTTGTTATGGAAAGTTGGTACGCCCCTTCTCTGTTCTAAACCGGGGAGTCTGAATCGACCCCTACATGGACGACTCGTCCGCATCCTTAAGAATCCAGAGTGTGATTCTATCCCATGTTTCCAAATTGATAAAATAGAAGTGTCTCATCCCTGCTACGCCTGGTTATACCATTGCACCTATCTGGAGCTGCCCTGGGGTGTTCGTGTCTGGATTCCCGTGGATTGTGGTGGACGTGTAGTGTTTGATCCTGTGTGGCTTGTTGGCCAGTTTGTACAACACTCTCTTCAAGTGAGAGAGGTGGTTGAAGTTGGAAGAACAGGTTGTTGGACCTATGAGCGACTCCCTCCAGGTGAGAGAGTGTGCAGAGGAAGGAGAGAACTCTTGGAAGGAACCTTGTAGCTGCCATAGAGCCCGGAGACTTTCGGTCTGGCCTGTTCCTCTAACCCAAGGCAATGGATATTAGCAGTCGAAGGACTGTCCAGGTGACAGAGAAGGTGTATACTCCTGGGGTGGAACAGGCATGTGGGGAATGAGTGTCTGTGGGCAGTGAGCGTGGGAGGTTCCTTGGAAAGAATCCCTTCCTTATGGTTGTGTGTTTTTTTCCCTGTAACCTCAGCCTAGCCTAGAATTCCTTATCTTGGGGTGGAGCTTAGTCCCAGCTCGGGGGTGACCCACTGTTGATTTGATGAGCAGTGTGGTCTAAGGCTGGGAGGTTCGTGGAAGACCTGCACTTTCTTGGTGGATTCTACCACTGTTAAAAGATAAGTATCTGATTATGTTTTAATCATGTTTTGCATGACTCTACTGCTTATGTTATCATGATTTCCGTTGTGTATANATACCTGTATGAGTTATGTACAAAGTGGTGTTATAGTCTTCTTTTAATAGCGTTTAAACCTTGGTAGCCAGAAAAAGGTGTGATACACCTGTGGCTCCTTAATTTACACCTCCTTATCTATAAATCCATTCAGAAATGTGGTCTTCACATCCATCTGATGAATGCTCCAACCCATCTATGTCATTGTATCAATAATACTCTTGATCAAGGTGTATCTCACAACTGGTGAGAATGTCTCATCATAATTGAATCCCTCTATTTGAGATAGTCCCCATGCCACAAAATGGAAGTCACAACTAACTTCCCAAATGGCCTCAGAACCACCTCCCAAACATCGTTTCACACAATGGAGTAATACTCCTCCAGCATGGCATCTCTCTAGACATGTTGCTCCAATTCCTGCAAAAATGTATGTGGCTCAATATCTATGATACTTGTCACTAAATAAAAATATGATCCAAGTCTCACTGGAGGTATACTCTCTCTGATATAGCTCTTGGGCTCTCCTACGTTCTCCTTGGCCTCCTTCAGGGTCTCCTGAAACCATCTAGGTTTCCTCTTCTCTGAAGTGGTCAATCGATAAGTAAAATCTCTCTGCCCAAGAGTAACTACCTCAGGTCTAGTCTCAATACTCTGAGATTCTGAAGCCTTTGTCTCGTCTGACTGAAAACCCTCTTATTCTGACCCTAAATTTGTGTATGGTGACCCTGTCACCACTGAAAATGGCGTACCAGAAACTTGAGGTTGTGCTCCCTCTGAAACATCAGTCAGTGGCTCTACATCATCCTCCACACTGTCTCTCGAATCAAGAGATCTCTAAAAATCCATACCCTCCTCAAATATGACGTCACTTTTCACCACCACTATCTTAAGTGATGGAATGTAGATATAGTAGGCTTTGGACACCTCTGAGTATACAAATAGAATCCCCTGTTGGGATATGGGGTCTAGTTTTGTCCTCTTCTCTGAGGGGACTTTAGAAAAGGTCAACAACCCAAAGATCCTGATGTGCTCGACATCAGGCCTCCTACTAGTGAAGGCCTCCTTAGGAGTCATCTTCCCCAATATCCTGTGGGGAACCCTGTTCTACAGGTAAACAACAGTAGCACTCGCATATTACCATAGGTAAAGAGGAAAACTTTGATCATACAACATGGATCTCGTTGCACCAGTGATGGCCCGGTTCTTCCTCTCAGCAACCCGGTTCTATTGGGGGTTGTAGGGTATGGTCATCTTTCTTATGATCCCATGTTGGGCACATAAGTCTATGAAATAAGTGGAGGAATAATCTCCTCCATTATCTAACTGCAAGACCTTGATCCTCTTTCCATATTGGTTCTCCACAAGATCTTTGAGCTCTTGAAACCTCTTGAACACCTCACTCTTAGTCTTCAAGAAATAGATACAGGTCTTTCTTGAGTAGTAATCAATGAATGTGAGATAGTAATTGAAACCACTCAAGGAATTTTGAGACATGGGACCACACACATCAGTGTGTACTAAATCCAGTATCATAACTACCCGGTGTTAGTGCTGTGGAATGAGGCCTTGGTAAACTTACCAAGCGCACGCCCTATGCAAACATCATGATGCTCTGTATTGATCTGTGGAAATTTGGTCACAACCTCTGTCCATCCTCCAATATCTCATGATGTAGATGGACCATCCTATGATTCCATAGCTCACATGTCTTTCTACTGATTTCGTTGCTCACTACCAATGCATGAAGAGGCTGAAAAAAAAAATTGAATAGTTTCCCATCCCTCACTCCAATCACATGTCCTGAGGTAATCGAGGACCCATTAGGGTGTATGAGGACCTTGGTCCCTCTTAAGGACACCTCAATACCTCAATCCTAGAGAATGGAAACTGAAATCAAATTCTTCCTTAGCCCAGGGACATAGAGAATGTCCATGAACAATATAGGTGGCATGTTATCTCTCTGAGAGGTAATAATACCAATCCCAACAACCCTGACCAAGTATTCATATCCTAGGGAAATATCCATCCTAACCACTATGTCTCTGAGATCAATCAAGCGCTCTCTGACTCCAATCATATGGATAGAATCCCTGCTATCAATATACCAGATACTGGGTACCATCTCAACTGAAGTGCGGAAAATGAGGAAAGCACACTTTCTCTCAACCAAAGTCTGAAACTTTTCCTCCTCTATTGTAGTTTTGGTACCACCCCTCTCCTTCTTCCTATTGGGACACTCTCTAGCATAGTGCCCCAACTTCTTACAAACAAATAACTTCACTTTTCTCATATATTTCTTCTGCCCATTGTTGCTCTCTCCTCCCTGTGGTGGGGCCCCAAACTTGGGACCCTGTCGACCTCCTTGACCAGTCTTCTTATTTACCTTGGTCCAAAGAGAAAGATCTTAATCACCCTGCAATGTGTGTTTTTTTCTAAAATCATCTGATACAAGTCTACTCTCCTCCTGAAAGAAATCATCCCACATCCTCTCCTAAGTGGGGATGACCTCCCTGGAAACAATTCCATGAATGAATGGGCCCCATGGTTTGGTGAAGTTGTTTAAGGCTATCCTCATGATAGAATATGGGTCAACCACCTCTCCAATGACTCCAAGATCATCTCTAATATGGGTGTATATGTTGGCATAGGGGAAAACCCAAGGTTCAATGCTTCAACAACGCACCAACAAAACCCTAACTACCAGCCCTTTCGGAAACACTTGCAAAGAAGATAAAGCCTCACCCGAGGTAGAGGCAGGGGTGGTTGCAAGACTCAGGTGTCTGCAACCTTAGCTGGGACACAGATTTGTGATTCTTACTCTTAGAAATCACTTTAGCATAGATCATCCATCAGTATTTAACCCTCATGGCACTTCGTAGATGGCACATAGCACCTCAACATTCACTTAGATCTAGGTTAAGTTAGTACTTAGAAACAACCAAATAGGTCTAGCACTCAGCACTTTCATATATGTCAAATCTATACCCACACACCTAAGAAGCACAAATAAAAGTGGATCTATCTAAGTATATCATAGCAAAGCACATAGAATAATCATATCAAGCACAACACATGGAAAGAAACCAACACATTAGGTCAAAGCACCGAGCACAACACACAGAGTTACCGTGGTTCACCCCCACCCTGGGGCTATGTCCACAAAGTCTTCTTCTTCTTTATTATATTTGGTCAATCGGGTTACAACACAGAGCTCACACTTATACTCCGCATAGGATAGGATATCTGCACGCACCTCGCTAGATCCTCTTTCACCGAGTAGATCTAGCACAGAGCCTTCTTACAATCCGTGCACTCAGCACTTATAGCACTTGCAGTCAGCTCTACAAGTCAGTCACACAATACACAAATCCTTTTCTATCACTTATCTTATTTTCTCCCTCTCTTACATTTCTTAGCTACTTATTTATACTTTACAAAATAGGCCTAAAACATGGGTAAGGCCATGGACCGACATCCCTTTCCCATTACATTAACCCAAAACCCTAAAATGGCCCCAAAAGTGGTCCAAGATCCCATGATCTCTGCTTCGCCTAGTGCTCCATCTTTGACAAGCTATCGAAGTCCAAAAACGATCAAATATGACCAAGTGTTCCTCAAAACTTGGTCAAGGGCCAACAAGCCCCCAACACTCACCTATGACTCGTCCTGAGTCACTCTAGTCTGATCAACTATGCTTCAAATTTCTCGAGCTTGGCCTGAGCTAATTCGACCTGCTGCAGTATGAAAGCCTCTTGCTTAGTGAACTCCTGGATCACCGCGTTGCATACTGGTCCTTCCATGTGTTGTTCTATGGTGATGAAAACCTGTTCAAGATCGGATTCCTGGCTCTCAAATTCAGTGAACAGTTGGCATTCTTTCTCTTGGATTGGTTGAAGTCGTTGAGAGACTTCCATCACTTTAATCTGTAGCATGTGTACCTATTTTTGGGTGGTGCATTGTTATGGAAATCGCTTCATTCGTTCAACTGGGGTCAAGGCCTTCAGTTGTGCCTGTAGTGTATCTGCATGCTGCTTTGCTTCTTGGAGTTGTGCGTCTAATGTCTGCAATTCTGGGTTCTTTGTGAGGTTCTCATAAGTCTGGGTGCTTCTAGCACTCAACTGCTTACATTCCAAAGCCAAGTATTTTAACCTATCAACTGCGCTACGGGCAGTTCCCTCCCTTATATCTATTACTTCTTGGGGAGTCTCGGGCATGGTACGAAGTTCCAGATCTGCGATGCACTGCTGAAGTTGTTGGATTAATTCTTCAAGTTGTGCAACCTTCTGTGGGACATTTTCTTCAATTTTCACTTCAATGACCATCATAGAGTGAAGTGCTTTGTGAACTCATTCCTGTACATCAAGTTTCACTGCTAGCAATTGGTCCTTGCTCTGTTGTAACTATGCTTTCTCCTCCTCCCACTTCGCTTGTAAGGCAAGTTGTTCCTATTCTGACTTCCTGCATGCTGCTTTGCTTCTTGGAGTTGTGCGTCTAATGTCTGCAATTCTGGGTTCTTTGTGAGGTTCTCATAAGTCTGGGTGCTTCTAGCACTCAACTGCTTACATTCCAAAGCCAAGTATTTTAACCTATCAACTGCGCTACGGGCAGTTCCCTCCCTTATATCTATTACTTC